>CM032229.1:134432500-134652500 GCA_019009955.1 Riptortus pedestris
ATCAAGAGTTTAAAAAAGTTTCGGACCGAAGAATCAGCCATAGCAGAACATTTCTGGGAAACCAACCACAACATTAAATTCGATGAAGTCAAGGTACTGGCAAAGGTGGACCGTTACCAAGAAAGACTGGTTCGAGAAGCTATAGAAATAGCGAAATGCCCTAACAACTTCAATAGAGAGGATGGATACAGACTCAGCAAACTCTGGAAGCCGGTCATTCCACAGAGACCTCGAATAAGAAACGAAAACGACGGTATAGGCCCAAGTATCCGTAGACACCTGGAAGGGAAGACTCCCGCCCAAGGAAACCGGATAAGACTCAAATATATACCAGAGATGAACCAACAACTCTTCAGTCCCAGAGATAGCCCTGAGGAAGCTAGAAGCATGTCTAGCGAAACGTTGGCAACCAATATGAAGACACGGTCAAGACCCGAAGACCTTAATAGTATTAATAAATATAGTATTGTTGACTTCCTTAAGGGCTAAACTTTCATTGCCAAGATACAGATTTGCCAGTAATCATCTCCTCAAGACAAGTACTTCCATAGATGAAGGTATTTTATTTTGTGTATTTAAAATACAATATAAAATACAAAAAAAAAGTATTTTATATTTTATGAAAGTGAAATACAATTACAATGTATTTATATTGTATTTTACATCTTAAAATGCAAAAAAATATTTTAAATTAACAATAATGAGCTAAGAGTGACTATCTGAAGAAATAGTTTTAACATCTGACCTTATGGCTCAAAAAACATTATTTATATATATATATATATATATATATATATATATATAAATATATATATATATAAAACAAACAAATTAAGCTGCCTCCTTTCTGAGGGTACCTGTATGGTCTGCCAGTTTTGGTAATATTATTATTATTTCTTATTTAATTTTTTTTATATTGTATATGGGCATTTGAATAATTGAATGGAGGAAATTCGGGAGGTACCTCAGGTGAGAGTGCAGCTTAATATCTCAGCTTTATTTTTTATATAAATGATGGTTCACAATTTTTATAGATGATTTTAGGATAAGTGTGGACAAGTCCTTCAGATCATCTGTGGTCAGCTCATATTATATTAATGTCTTGATGTTTTCTTGATGGAGGACTCCTCTTGAAACAGAAGCCCCATAACTGTCCATTCTTGGATGTGGTATTTTTCAGAGAAATAGAGGCAACATGACTCATATATTCCTTTCTTCTCTTGATCCACCTTGTCTGCTTGATTTTGGTTCATCTGAAAACGGTCAGTGAGATCCAGAATTAACCCTTTCTTTTCATTTTTCATGATCGCTACAATGTTTGCTCTTCTTGGAGTACCGTCCACGAATTACTGGCCTGCTCGTCGTTAAACTTTTCTACGCCTTTTCCTTTAGCTGGTAAAGAGCACCATTCGCTAAAGGATCTATGGTGTAGTTCTTGTCGCAAGTTTCTGGCGCTGATATATTCGTTCTTCTCTTTTGTGATATCAAGGGCTTTTAAGCGGTCTGATATTTCAGTGGTGCGATCTCTCGTTTCAAGTACGTATGGATTCATATCTTTGATAAGGGCCATACATACATTTATATGTTGCAAAAAAGCCTCCCAATATGCTTTAAACAATCCCAAACCTCTAACTTTTTGTGATGAATAAAACATACTGTTAGGAGTATCTGATGGCAAACTTAATATTTCTTTTACACAGCTCCTAATTATTTTATCGATTTTCAATAAAAAGGGAGGTTTGAGATCTTTTGTTGGTGCGCACTGAAGAGGGTAAATCTTTATTGGCCATATATATTGGTTTAATATGTTTAACTTTTGGTCAGCCTTGAGCAAGCTGGAGGATGACAGCTTGTTTAGTTTTTCAACCAGCGTGCTTGTGAGTTTCTCAGTATCGAGACAGATTTCATGAAGAACAGTCACTCCCAGATATTTTATTTTGTCAGTTTGGCCGATACTGAAAATTGTTTGCCCTTCCATAGTTGTAATTTCTTACTTTTCCTTTTTCCTTTTTCGATTATTATTGCCGTGTTCTTTTTTGCATTCACCTTTAGGCCAATCTTTTGAAGACAGTCAATTGTCTGCTCGATCAAGTGTTCGGCAGAAGTTTTATCTTTTGCGATAAGAGCAACATCATCGGCAAATCCGCAGCATGAGACATTTAGTAAATTGTCAATCAATTGGTATCCGTAGGCATTGCATATATCTTTTTCACCGAGCTCTTGGAATATGAAATCGATCACCATGTTGAAGAGAAAAGGCGATAGTGGATCCCCCTGGCCTACACCTTTCATCATAGGGATTGGTACAGTTTTTTTGATTTTGGGCAGTGAAAAAATTATTCAATTTCCTTCTAATACGCTGGTTACAAGTATTTCCATTTTAATTGGAATTGGATAAGTTAAAAGGGTTCTTTTTATATGTGCATGTCCTACATTATCAAATGCTTTAGATACATACATACATACATACATACATACATATATATATATATATATATATATATATATATATATATATATATATATATATATACATATATACTAGCTAAGGTACCCAGTGATGCCCAGGAAATCATTGTTGACTGACTAATGTTAGTATTTTTATAGCGAGATTTCAATGTGTACAATTACACTTCCCTCCACGACATTGTTTTTTTCCGAATTAGCTAATCCTAACGGGTAACTTTTGGGACTAATAGAATAGAAAGTTTTGTAATGAAGAATAAATAAAAATGTGTTACTAATCTATTCCTCTCCACTTTTTGTGACTCACTGTTTTTTTTAATAATCCACACCATAATCATAGATAGCATTTATTACAATTAAATAATATCTATAATGAACATATTTCCTGCTAAAGCCAATCCAAGCACATTCCCACTGGATATATAGTTTAAGCATAGTTTTGTACATAATATTACATTCATGATAGTAAATTTCACAATCAGTGGAAATAACTTCCAGTAATGCCAGCATTTACAGGAAATAAGTAAACTCAATTAACGTATTTAGCCTCCCGTCGATTTCCGCTCCTACATCAACATTGATTTCCTTAAATTATTGATCGAAAATAATTATAATCGATAATAATTTTAATAATTTATATACCTAATGGAATTAAATAATAGTGGTACCTTAAAAATAATTTCATTTATATTCAAAAATCTGGGTGTGGGGAAGAGATCTTAGCAACCTAAGTAATCTTTAAACAGTCATATCGAGTTTAAATGCATATTGTCTTATGTCATTATGACATTACTATTAACGTTTAATTGTTATGATAGTACATAATATTTGTTTTAATTACATCAA
Organism: Riptortus pedestris; assembly: GCA_019009955.1. NCBI lineage: Eukaryota > Metazoa > Arthropoda > Insecta > Hemiptera > Alydidae > Riptortus > Riptortus pedestris. Next base: position 134,435,813 of record CM032229.1, read on the forward strand.
TATATCGGAAATAAGATAATATATTGGCAGAACCAAAGAGTTTGATCCCTACAACATCCGCTATCACTGCTTGTGCCTAATCAGCATGATTTTGTTTAAATAATACATTATACAAATTAAATGACGGAAATGCTCTTATAGTTTATATTTCTATTGGAAATAAATAACTAAGTTAAGGAAAATTAAATAAATGAGATTGGGGCGGCAGAGATATATGTATAACCTCACTAATCCGAATCACATTTAGAGTTATCATATGTGACTAAAACATAAAATCATTTTTTATAATATGCATTCATTAAAAACACAAATAAGCACTAATAAAATTAATGAATCCCGCTATAGTTTTAGCGTATACCCCGTGTTTACTTTATTTTACAAAAAATGTTATAAAACAAAAGTTACACTAAATAACAAAATAAACAACTTTTGTCATATGCATGTTTACCGAGAATCAAGTAGAAAACAAAATATCACAATTTTTCATTTCAGGCTTCCCTCATAACCCCCCACTCCCGTTTAGACCTAAAAATTTTAATATAGCTTATAATCATGGAAGAATTAATGCTAATTCACATACCGAGTTTTGTTAAGTTCGGTTCAATCGTTAGTGCCCAACAAAATTGTTGGCTTCCGCTTTAGTTTTTAATGTATATCTCGTTTATACTTTGTTATACCGCAAAAGTGAATATAACAAAAGTTACTTTAAATGACAGAATAAACAACTTTTGTCATGTGCATATTTGCAGTAAAACCAGTAGAAATCAAAATATCGCTATTTTTATATTCAGGCCTCCCTTACAGCCCCCACTCCTGCCCGTCCCTAGAAATGTTAGTATGTCTTATAATAATTAAGACGTCAGTGCTAATACACATACCAAGTTTTATTTATTTCGGGTGAATCTTCTGTGCGAAATAAAATTGCTTACTTCCGCTATAGGTTTTAACTTATATCTCGTTTATAATACGTTATACGAAAAAAGTGTATATAATAAAAGTTACTCTAAATTTCAAAATAAACAACTTTTGTTATGTTTTGGATTAGTAGTAATATACATACAATGTTTCATAAAATTCGGTTCAGCCGTTTATGCGTGAAAAGGTAACAAACAAACACACATCAAAGAAACGGTGTCTATGACATGTGAAACGAAAAGTTATCGTGAAATTTCGAGAAAAAAAACAATGTACAGACAGAGGTTACAATTTTATATATATATATATATATATATATATATATATATATATATATATATACATATATGTGTGTGTGTGTGTGTGTGTGTGTGTATATATACATATATATATAACTTAAGGAAACATTTGAAATTACCTTTTGAGATTCGAGAGTCTTCAATTCTAATCTTACTTCTTCAAAATTATCTTTTAAGTCAGTAATGAGTTCCTTTTGAGAATTAGTTAATTTGCCCATTTCCTCTAACTCCATTTTCAAACTAGAATTTTGTTCCTGCAAATTATCTAATTCTAGTTTCAAATGAGAAGTTTCCTCTTTTAAAGCATCATAACCCTGAAAATAACCAAAATCTTTAAAAAAGAAATAATATTACTAATCATTTTGCATTATAAAAATTATGAATAAACATGACTTAGGAAAAAAAACAACAAAAAAAAAAAAAAAAAAAAAACAGAGACAGTTCAAACTATGGTTATTCACCAATGACATCATCCAAGATGTTATTCTCTATTCCCGCCTTAGTAAGAACTCTATTTGCTCTAGACAAGAAATTTTATCAAGAAATAAGATACATAGTGGTATAACAGTTTAATAATAAAACTGCTCATCTTTTTGATTGAGCACTTTCCGTAGCAGATACCCAAATATCCACATCGAAATCAAATGAATGCATTTTTCTTCCACCATGCATTCTTCATAAATTATTGAAGAAAAATAATAAAAACAATATCTGTGAATCGTAAATGAAATAAGCAATATATTATATGCAGAAGTAGCTCTGATAAATGACAAAAAGCCTGTAGGCCATAAATGTGTTTTGACTTTATGAGAACAAATGACAATTTTTATAAAATATCTATTAAATCGAGATTGAAAAGCAAATTAAATTAAAGCAAAAATAAATCTACAGATCTGAATAAAAAAATAATGAAAATTAATAACATTTAAATATGAAATTAATTAACACAGACATGAACCGCACTAACCAAAAACAATTTTAAATTACCTTTTCCACAGCTAGTATTTGTTTTTCTGCAGTGGTGAATTCCTTGAGTTCATTTAATTCTTTTTCTAAATAATATTTTACCTCATTTACATCCTTGATTCTCTGTCTTAAAACTGATGGTGGTGTGGTTTGTAGCTCTTGATGACTGCTAAAGAAAGCAAGTAAAAAAAATATAAACACCTAAAAATTCAATATTTACAGAAAACAGATAAACAAACAGAAACTAATTACTCAGGGTTAGGTGGCTGAAGAAAACTGTCCCCAGACACTTCACTTTTATCAAGCTGGTGAACGCTGTGATAGGCAAAGCTTTGACTCAAACGATCAGAACTTCTTTTAGGAGGAGCATGCAAGTTAAGAGATAAATTTCCTATAATGGACAAGGCACAAATTAGTATTTTGTTCAATAATTATTTTTAATTAAAATTTCTTTCAGGAACTGAACTGACCAATTTCAGTCATATCAGACATTATTGTATACTATTATTTTCTTTAAAATTGATTTTACCATTGCATGCCTCATTCAAAACTTTCAAGGAGACACACTATCAAAACAATAATATTTGTTATGCTTGCTTCAAAATTTGTTGTCCATTCTATTATTCACTAAAAAGATACTGTTTTAACTATTAACTCACAGAGAACAGAGAATGTTATTGCCTTAATCAGTGAGGTTCAGGGTGTACTTTCAAGATTTTTAAAAAACTCAGGAAGCTAGAGAATCTATATCTAGATAATATACCTCAGTTACCTCACAGAATTATTTAAAATTAGGCCCATAATTTGATTAAGAATGAGTCTAATTTTAAATAATTGAGTGACGTAACTGAGGATCTATGTAGAATAACAACGAGTAGTTTGCAGACCTAAAATAATCACATGAAAATAGAAAGAGATCATCCACAACATATTTCCTGAAAGATATTTTTTTTTTCAGTTGGCAATATAGACCTTAGAGATATTTACCTGCCCCCGAAAAAGGAGGGATGTGTGATCAGAAATTTACTTTTGAGAGTGATCAACTCTATGTACAACCCCTGTTAATTAAGGAGGTCCTGGAATGAGTTGTCTCCAGTAGACTGAGAAGAACCATACTACCAGGGGGAGGGGAGGGTCAAAAGTCAGTTCATTTCTCTTTTGGACGAGATCTAAGAGTGACTATCATTATTCATCCCAAGGGGCTGTCAGATATGTATTCGCTATACATAATTCACAAGCACTGCGACACTAGCCTGCTCTAATAGTGAACTCGTGAAGTAATGTCCTCTCTTGGAGGTGATCAAACCCGCAAATATTTTATCTTCTGCTTACCAAGGGTTGTGGTAAATGTCAATGCCTTACTTAACTCACACGACCAATGGTGACTCCTAACAGTATCTTGCCAAATACTGTGTAATATCTATTTTTATAGCCAACAATATATCATATTAACAAGATAAGATGACTTTGGCCAAAATGATATGCGGTTTAACAACACATGGTTATACCAAAGCTCATTAACTCTAGCAGCACCAAGATGTATACAGGATCTCCGGTTGTGGTCCCCTTTATGTCAAGAAGAGTGGTAGGAGGAAATCTTTTTTTGTTTTGGTTCTAAGACATGTGATCTACCACCTAAAGTAATAAAATGAATGGTTATTTGACTCCTTCATTGTTTATTCCGAGTTTAAAATAAATATTTATAAAAATTTACAAGTTTACATGAATTAAAAGAAAATGATAAATAAAGGTAACTAAAAAGATAGTTACATTACACAGGTTTATTCTAAATAAAATACCGTTTACGTTATAGGATTCATCTGTCTAAAATGTACTTTGATATGTATAATTCTTACCCCTAAATTGGTTGTTTTGCCCAATCTTCTTTACAATTTTAAAATATTGTTTAATTTTGTTTCTACACTTGAAATAAATTGTTGTGAAAACTGGTATGTTTTTCCTGTCATTGTCTTTGGAGATTCCACAGTCATAATAATATGAAGAATGGGTACAGCTCATATATCCTCCTTTTTAGGCCAAGAAAATGATACTGAAGGTCCATGGGGATGAAGGAACTGTACAGTGACATCTTGTTCTTCGGTGTTCACCTCACTCACCACGTCAAAGTACCACAATCTATCATATTCACACACATCCTGGGCTTAAATCTTCCAATGTTACTTACAGTTTGGTTGATTGTTAATTAAGTTAAACGTGAGGGCTACTTTTACCAGATTTCCCTTAGGGGAAATCAGCTATTGAGGTTGTACTCATGACGGAATTTTCGAAATTTTTCTTCAAATGTCCATCGATCCTACTTAGTAGATGACGAAAATGAGGTCCGTTCAAAACTGTATATATATATATATATATATATATATATATATATATATATATATACACGTCTGTTACCGCTCTAGGGGTCGTAATTTTTGTTTGATCGTTATCAAACTCGATATTTAGTCGTTTTATGTAAAAAGAAAGATCAAGTTCGTTAACGGCTGAAATTGGACCAGTGGGAGGGGGGGGTTTAGAGGGGAGGATTTTCAAAAATTCGGAATATCTCCGTTATTTTATTACTTTAGGTGGTAGATCACATGCCTTAGAACCAAAACAAAAAAAGATTTCCATGATTATCCTTTTCCCTTTTGGAGATATTCAATTTAATGTGAAACTATGTATTTGCTTTCTGAAAAGCTCAAATTGACACATTGTAATTTTTTTCTGGTCACAAATACTTACTTGGTACCTTTGTTTATTTTTTATTGTTTTTAAATATATTTATGAATACATACAAAAAAAATCATCAAAATTGGTTCATAAATAAGAAATTTATAAATTATTTTTGAATTCAGAGCAAATTAATTTTACTGTTCCCTATCGATAAACAACACGAAAATCACAAAACTTTAAGAGACCATAAAATCCAAAAAAATTATGATATATCTTTTACGATTTGATATATCGTAAAAGATATATCAAAAATATTTGATATGGTTTCTCAAATCAATGAATATAACACCCAAAATAAAATTCAACAAAATTTGAAATGATAGGTGTCATGGTGTGATTGAATTGATGTGGAATGACCCTGCTTTGCTTCAGACTAGATGTCTTTTAACCAGTTATGTACAATATATCCTCTCAATTATTGATCTAATTTTTCTCTGTGTACTTTCAACTTAGTTCCTCCAGTGTAAGCATTTAAGGAGTTTACACGTCTGGCTTTGTCTGTCTTCAAACTAGCTATTTTGTGGTATAGTACAATTTTTTTATATAGTTTTCATTTAGATAATTTAATATTATAATGTTTTTAACAATTGCCTTCAGATTTACAATTATATGTTTTTATTTTTTGGTTGTCAATTAATTAATTAAACATTAATTACTCAATTAATTCTTGTTTTTATGTCAGATGTGAATATAATTTTTCTTTAATTTTATATTTAAATGTCTATTTTCTAAACTTTGTTGGCAATGTATGAATTTTATTTTTAGTGGTTTATATTTTGTCAAAAAGCACTGATGATGGAGCTTGCTCTCTGAAAGTGCACTTTGCACAGTTAAGCACTTGCAAAGGACAAGGCCTTTTTATTGATACTGATGAATATATGCAAGTGATCAACTAAAAGCTAAAAGGATTATAGTTCTTCATCAGCATAACAATTTTCATGTACATCGAACAAAGAACCCTGTTCACACTTCTCTTGTGACCACTCTTGTCACCTTGTGCACCACTGTAAAGAGAGGGACATGCTTTGTACCATCTACAAAGAAACAAAATTCATAAAAATAAGTTACTGAGTGCTGAGCGTAACTTTGAGAGAAAGGTCACCATTCTAGTTGTGACAATGTATCCCAAACAGTGGTTTTAGGTTAGTTTTAGATTTAGTAGGGGTGAGACACTATTTCTAATCAAAATATTTCAATCTGATAAAAAACTAACTATAGATTCCAATAATATATTATATTATTACCTTAAGGAATGAGAGTCCTCAGGTAAAATCACAAATTATAGGAAAACTTTTTTTTATTTTTGACAATAAAAACACAAAATATTTACACAAGATATGAGTAGACTGAATCAACTGGCGGCAGTTAAAGGAAACAGCTTGGTATTATAATTTCTTTATTACAGCTGTTTTTCGCAATAATGAACTTGACAAATCCCTCCCCCTTTAATAAGATCCCTTGACAAATGGATTTGCTAAATAATGACAATCTTGTCATTCTTATGCGGACTTGGAAAATTCTGGACATAAGACGGCATAGAAGCTTGTGAAACAGGTTTATAGAAATTCCCTTAGCTTCAGGGTTTACCCTGTAAAATAGTTGACAATTGATGAACATCCAGAAACCAACCACCCTAGGTTTACGTTTTTAGTTCATGCACACGTCTAGCTAACTATGATGAGTGTCCACTAATAAAACAAACTGTACATAATAGTGTTACAACTGCATAATACTTGGCTCAGTATTATCAAGCCTAAATTTGCTAAAAAATAGTAAACTAAGTACTCTGAATATATAAACTTCTGCAGAGACATATTAAATATCTTTCATGTGACTAATTAAAATTGTAATATCTCAAAAAAAAAAAGAAAAGAAAATAATAAAGAGAAGACAGATAAAATTCAACATACCCCTGGAACTAAAGCTATATTCACTGATAGAGTTATTTTCAGATATAGTTTCCAATTCAGCCAAAACATTGCCACGTCTTCTATACCCAATAAAACCCTAGAACGAAAAATTCATGTTATACTTCAGACTTCAGGAAAGCTCTAGAATTGTAACATATTTGTCTTTATCATTTTGACATTCAATAAAATAAAAATTGAATATCACTTCATTCTTGCATAATAGTTTATAATACATTTAATGGCAATCATGAATTCAAATTAAGAATAGGTTCTTTTTAAAGAAATTTTGAGATCACTCTCCCTAACTGTCCAGTATGAAACAAATGTTTAAGATTCATCACTTAAGAAATCTGTCAAATTTATTCAAGATGATGTAGCGATTATATTAACATTTCTAGTAGTTATCTTACTTAGCTTTGAAATATTATTATCATCCAATTATATGAGAAAAATGAAAGGAAAAAGTCTCAGATATTATTCACATTTGAGATTCAATTATTCATAAAAAGAGTATATAGCTAATATAGTAAGTATATGTATAATGTTATACAGTAAGTATATGAATAATGTTATATAGTAAATATATGTTTGACAACTTGACAAAATAGAATTCATTAAGGCCTCTTCTAAAAATTATCTTCAAGAAGGAACAAAGCATTACAAAAAAAAAATGCTAGGTGAACATGAACATAAATACGAACGATTGGAAATTAAATGAAGAGAACATAACTCAAAAAAAAAAAAATATTGAAGCTTATTTACTTTCAATTCGTGACTGTAAATACAGATTATTTGACTCACTTAAAGAATGAAGATAATAAATAAATAAAATGTATTTATTTTATTTATACTATAATAAAATAAACATTGATATCATTGATAATGAAATATCATGATGAGTTATTATGTATTTACCTTCCTTTTGTCACTTTTATCAGAAAATTTGGGAATGGTTGACTTCCCCAAGCTTGGAGGCCCAAATTCATTTTCATTCACTTCAGTTTCTTCAGGAATATCCATTTCAAAAATCACAGATTGGCTACAGAGTCTCTACAAAATTAATATCATTTCCTTGGAACATCTAATACATTTGTAATTATCAAGTACCTAATCCTAACACTAACTTGTTATGGCCTGCTTTTTAAACTAAACCCATTTAAAAGACGTTGGAAACATAAATAACCGCCAAATGAAAATTAGCTCCATCGATACTAGAAACTGGTCCATTATATTAGAAAAATGCTTTAAAATTATTTCTTTTTTAATAAAAAAAATACTTAAACGAGAAATACTTCAATAATTTGGAAAGGGAAATCTCAATATATTTTTTGAAATTACTTAGAAATAATACCAAAGAGGTTCTACACTATTACCAAGAAATGAATTCCAAACTTAAGAAGTTATCCATGGATCAAGAAAAAGAATACGTCATCATGCATGATATTATTTAATAATATATTAACATAACAATAAATATAATGTACCCGTCCGAAGATGCATTTTTTTTTTATCGGAAAGATGAATCCAGAAAACAGTATACTTCAGCTTTCTGCAACCTAAAGTTTAATTAGATGGTGAGCTGTGGTATGCCAGATCAAAGGCAAATGATGGCGTCCTAATGCATAAGAGACGCTAAATAAAGTGCAGTGAAGTAAGTGTGTATGTAAATATATACATATATAACAACACCCAAAAAGTTGGTTATTTATAGACGAATAATATTCATTCAATGTATATACATTGTAATGCTGACATTTTTACGATTAATGTATTTTTCCCTAAGTAATTTCTAATTAAATGACTGCTATTAGCAGTGGAAAACGTTTATCACCTTATGCAGAGCTGTCCTTTTCTAAGTTTTGAAAGTCTTAGTTACATTTCATATTGCCAACTGGTCCACCAGGAACAACCCCCCCCCCTCCACCATAAACCGATGGAAAATTTAAAGTTTTTTTTTGTGACACGATAATGTTTCTTAAATAAGTTAGCAGCCTTCTTCAGGTAGCCACATATAGTTTTCATCTGCATATCGAAATTTCTCCCATTTCACAGAACTTAGCCAACAACAATAATAAAAGTATAAGAAATTACAGATATGGTTGACTCCCCTGCCCTAATCTGGAGTGATGCTGATTGATTTTTTTTTTCAAGTCTACCTCAGGGGGAATGTCCTATCATCATCATATTGATGTTTAAAATAGCTCGGCCCACTACAAGGCTAATTTGGATTAATAAAAAAAATCGATTCAATATGTTTGGAAACTCTTGGAATTTGCCTTAATGTATTTACACTCCAATATCTTTGTCTTTCTTTTTAGTATTGAGTGCCTAATCTATTGCTTATAATGCTGTTGTAATTTAGATGATAACTCATATCAGTGTGGCGGAAGTTCGCCGGAACAATAATAATAACGGTGGTCTTGAATAGCTGCAGAGGTAACCATAAGATAACCTGACGGGAAGTGATGAAGGGAAACAGGAACTATATACACCGCCAAGGCAACATAAATGCGCCTTTAAGGCCCATTTACACCAAACGAACAAAGAGCCAGAACTAGAGCAAGAGCATTCTTTTCTTGTAAGCAAATGCTCTTTCAAGAGTTTACACCAAAATATCAAGAAGCAAGAATAAGAACCAAAAACTAGATCCTAGAATGTACAGATGTTTACATCCACCGAACGAACGCTCTTTGCTCATTTGTGTCAATTATGCGGTTGGTGATAGTGCTTCGTTATGTTCGACTCAGACAGCGATATTATAATTGCAAGTGCTGCATATTTAATTATTTCGTCTAAAACACAAAGGAAAAGAAGGAAGAGACGTTGGTGGGTGACCAATTTAATGCAACGAAGGATACTGGATAATGTAGGAGAGACAATGGTAGACATGCAAGAACAAGAAGAAAGTGGTCAGTTCCAAAATTTTTGTAGAATGGCGCCTGAAGATTTTAATCATTTATTATCTTTGATCAGCGACAGAATTCGGAAGTCAAGCACAAATTTTAGAGACTCGATTCCTGCATATGACAGGCTAGCAGTGACGTTAAGATTTTTGGCAACTGGAGATTCCTATGGAAGCCTGATGTATTTGACTAAAATTTCCAAATCTACAATATGTCATGTTATACCTCAAGTGTGTACTGCGATAATTGAAGCATTGCAAGACTACACTAAGGTAAGTAAACAAAATTATATTCACTATTTTTAAAATATTTATTAATCAGTATTGCTAGCACAAAAATAATATACTTAGAATAAGAAAAAAGTTACTTAAAATTGTTAATGAAATACGCTAAAGGACTGGTTTCTTCAGTCTCGGCAGTTTCGGTATCATTGGAATTCGGAATGTGTAATTGTTGACCAGTGTTTATAGTATTTTGTGAATTGTTTTCCAATGCAATTGTTGTTATCTGGTTGGATGGTGGTTGATCTGTGGTTACAGAATTCGGTAATGTGTTTTGTGAACTGTCCGAATATGAATACGTCGGAGTTGATGCAAAACTTTGCTCATAATCATATTTCCCCATATCAGCGTCAAACAGTATATTATTTATATAATGTTCAACATATGCTTTCGTGCGTTTTGAATATTCACGATGTTTTGAAGCTACGTGATTTCCAAAAGCTTGACTCTTGTCCCTTATCTTTGATTCATATGTATCTTTTAAAATACGGTAGGCTTCGTCTGCTCGAGGATCTGTAGTTTTAGCTCTTTTTCGTAGTATGTTCGCGTGACTGTATCCCTGCGAAGTTGAAGGTTGCGATTGTGTTGTCATGTTGCTTGATCCTTCGGAAGCTGCAGTTTGCTGATGTGTTGTGTCTGACTGTGTTACACAGTCAGACACAGTCTGTGTACTTTCATTAGGGTCCTCTACCGCAGATCCTTCATGTTCATTTCGCTCATGCTCATGCCCCTGCTCATCACCCTAAATGAAAAAACAGTTTAATTAATGTACAAGCTAAAATAACTTTTTATTAATTTCAGACACCGTCAACAGAAGATGAATGGCTATCAATTGCTCAGGAATTTGAAGAGAAGTGGAATTTTCCAAATTGTGTCGGTGCTATAGATGGGAAGCACTGCGTCATACAAGCACCTATTAATAGCGGGAGCGACTTCTTTAATTATAAATCCACATTTAGTGTGGTATTAATGGCAATTGTAGATGCTGACTACAATTTTATATTTGCCGATGTTGGTTGTCAAGGCAGAATATCAGATGGCGGAGTTTTCAGAAACACTACTTTATATCAGAAACTACAAAATAATGAATTACATTTGCCTAATGATAAAAGCCTTCCAGGAAGACAACAGAATGTGCCATTCGTATTTGTAGCAGATGACGCATTCCCATTACGAAGACACATCATGAAGCCGTATCCTTGTACTCATGCCAGGGGATCCGAAAAACGGATTTACAACTATCGTTTGTCAAGAGCAAGACGAATAGTAGAAAATGCTTTTGGCATACTTTCAGCAGTTTTTCGTATATTGCGGAAACCTATGTTACTACAACCAGATAAAGCATCTATCGTCATTATGGCTTGTGTACACCTACATAACTATTTGATGAAAAGAAAAGCTTCTAGGAAACTATATAATTTTCCGGGCATGATGGACAGAATTGAAGATGGCGTTGTTATTCCAGGCCAGTGGAGAAATTTGAACCCTTCAACATCATTTCTCCTATTTACCAACACTGGACGAAGACATACTGTGCAATGTGAAAATATACGACGAGAATTCTCAGACTATTTTAATTTCACTAATATTTTACCATGGCAAAACAATATTGCATAATTTTAATATCTATGAACACCTTTTCGCAATGTTTTAAATTTATGTAGATACCCACCATTTAATTCAAAAAATGAACAATAAAAAAATTAATAAGTACTCACCGTGTTTTTATTTTGATCAGTGTCGAAATGTAATGTTTTCCTCGGCTTATATTTATCCATTAAAAAGTGCATACTTTTAAACGCAAACCATTTTGAATTATAAGTACAGTCGGCTCCGCTGCCTGACTTTGTAGTCATTTTTTTTTGCCTTTCTCGGCGGTATGATACAAGGAGCGAATCCATCTTTTTTTTTGTCTCTTCGAAATTACATTCCAGTACATTTGCAATGTCCTGCCAAGCATCTTGTTTGCGCTTTGTATTTTTATAGTGCTCAAAAGTCGGATCCCACAGACATCTATGATTTTGGTAGGCCTCTATCATTAATAAACATTTTTCTTGAGACCAATCCATAAGTAAGTCAACAAGTACGTAGTTAAATCGCTAGAACACTAGAACGCTTTGATGAGACCGCTCCGTCGAGCGAGCACGTCCGAACACGAAAGAATGCTCTAAGCAACTGTTCGCACGCTCTAGCGCCGTTTACATCAAGCGAGCGAGCATTCTTAGAATATTCCATAGAACACAATAGAGCAACGAAAGAATGCTCTAAGCCTGTTTACATCAAAATAATTTAATGGAGTGGGGATAGAATGAGCATTTGCTCGTCTGGTGTAAATGCGCCTTAAGTCAGTCATGTAAATGGCGGAGACCAATATAGATGTGTTGTCCCCAGTTGTGTGTGCTTTAATTAATGTTCTTGTTACATGTTCCATTAACTATGTTACAACTTTCTAAAATAAAAGTGATGTGTTTGAATCGTTTATTTAATTATTTAACGAAGAATGTTATAGTGATTCCTTCGTTAAAGTGGTGACCCTCCGACGTGATAATAATCATTACCAAGGATTACCAACGTGATTACCATGGATTACCAAGGAAACTTTCTGTGAGTACGCTATTATTGTATTTAGCATTTCATTATGGACGGAACTGGAGACAGCAAACCTGAGGCAGTCGACAAGATACCACCCTTTTGGAAGGAAGATCCCGAGCTGTGGTTTTGCCAGATTGAAGCCATTTTTAATAGAGCTAATTAAGTAATAGCCTTACAAAATTTTATACCATAATTCCTAATATAGATTTTGACATACTCGTGCAGGCTGCGGACTTAGTTAAGAGGCCAAGTGACACGCCATATGAGGACATAAAGGCCAGGTTAATCAATATTTATGCGGACTCGGAAGCGAAGCGCATCCAACAGCTGTTGGGAGGGAAGCAACTAGGGGAAGAAAAACCTTCACAATTATTACGTCATATGAAACAGTTAGCAGGAGGAGCAGTTGCGGACGGCTTTATCAAGACACTATGGCTCCGCGCACTGCCACAAAACATACAAGCTATTTTAGTCAGCATAGAAATAAATGATGTTAATAAATTAGCGGAAATCGCGGATAAAATTCAAGAGGTTACCCAACCAGGAGCGACTAAACCAGTCCTGTGTGAGACCTCCACCTCCCAAGCAAGGATTTACCTTCCTCCGGAGTGCAGGAAGCCCATCTTCAAGGCCACACATGAATTAAGCCACCCCGGAATACGAGCCACAAGGAAGCAGATCTCCAAGAAATATTTCTGGCCAAATATGCAGAAGGACATTACGGAATGGGCCCGCAGCTGTATAGGATGTCAGCGTGCGAAGGTTTACCGACACACCGTTTCTCCACCAGGACAGTTCACAGAAGTTGGACGCTTGGAGCTTGTGCATATGGACCTCATAGAGCCTCTCACACCATCTGCTGGAATGAGATACTGTGCAACAGTTACCGATAGGCCCACAAGATGGCCTGAGGCAATTCCGCTGGAAGACATAACGGCCGATACAGTGGCCGCTGCCTTTTACAACGGTTGGGTCAGCAGATTTGATGTCCCCAGCAAGATAACAACAGATCAGGGCAGGCAATTTGAGAGCGACCTATTCAGGAGCCTGGCAAAATACCTAGGCACAGAAAGGATCAGAACTACACCATATCACCCCCAGTCTAATGGAATGGTAGAAAGGTGGCACAGATCCCTGAAAAGTGCATTAATGTCTCATCTGGACTCGGAACACTGGACCAAGTACCTGTCGACGGTCATGCTTGGACTTCGTACAGCAATTAAAGACGGTACGAACTACAGTGTGTCAGAAGCCCTCTATGGCCAAACCCTCAGACTCCCTGGAGACTTCTTCTCCCCCGTAGCTCCAGCAAAGGACACAAGCACCCTCATCAAGGAAGTACAGGACGCGGTCGAGAGGATCCGCCCAGCCAAAGTTAGCACCAAAGGTAAAGGGACTTTTGTACATGAGGCCTTGGAAACGTGCTCTCACGTATTCCTCAGGGATGATATGGTCAAGAAGCCATTAACCCCACCATATTCAGGTCCTTTTCCTGTCGTCAGCCGTACAGACAAGCTCTATACTCTACAACTTCCCAACAGGGAAGTTACCGTCTCTTTGGATAGAGTGAAACCTGCCTTCCTGCTGGCAGAGGAGATCCCGTCGAAACAGGAGAATGCCACCGCGCACCAAGCAAGGAAAACCACTGAAGATTCAGCTGAAACATCCCAAGCTTTGCCTACGCCAACACTACCCCTCACCAGTCGATATGGCCGACGGATTAAAAGAAACGTCAGATTCCTCGACACCGTTATTAGGGGGGAGTACTGTGGCGGAAGTGCGCCGGAACAATAATAATAACGGTTGTCTTGAATAGCTGCAGAGGTAACCATAAGATAACCTGCCGGGAAGTTCCGTTAACTATGTTACAAATTTCTAAAATAAAAGTGATGTGTTTGAAACGTTTATTTAATTATTTAACGAAGAATGTTAAAGTGATCCCTTCGTTAAATCAGTTTACATTATTCCAGTAACTTTTCAGCCTATGAAGCATTTTCATTTTAAATATTCCTTGTACATAAACTTAAAAGGCTTTCTAATGGTTTTCAGAAAATTTCATATCACATTTTGAAACTTTCAAAAATTGGGAAGATGTTTATTTAGATTAGAATGCGGCAACAACTATTTGAAATTATATTGAGTCTATAAGTTGAAATATTAATAACCATTTATTTTTATTTTACAGAAAACTGTTTAAAATTATTAGGAAAATTAAAAGGGTGCGATAAATCTTCCCGCCCTTGTTAACCATCTGTACTCTCTCTTACGATTCAACTTAAAATAATACCGATTGCAGTGATAATCTATAACAATTGTACCTGAAGTGTGATCAGAATTGCTTTTTAAGTAAAATTTCTTATCAACAGGAATCACCCCTTTAGCTCATTCTGCAAAACTTTCAAATACAGCTATTGAGGTCGTACTCATGACGCGATTTCCGAAAAATTTCTTCAAATGTCCATCGATCCAACCCAGGAGATGACGAAAATTATATATATATATATATATATATATATATATATATATATATTTGTCTGTTAACGCTCTAGCGGTCGCAATTTTTGTTTGATCGTTACGAAACTCGATTTTTAACCGTTTTATGAAATAAGACAGATCAAGTTCGTTAATGGCTAAAATCGGACTAGAGGGAGGTTTAGAGGGGAGATTTTCGAAAATTCAAAATATATCCGTTATTATGCATCGGATCGAAAAATTGTATAGAAGAAATCTTATTGGAAATTAAATTGACTATAAATATTGTTATACACATTTATTCTCTATCTTGAATATTAACGGAGATATTTGCATTTTTATGAAGTCTGTGGTCGAGTATAGTTCGGATTAGATCGGCCATTTCCGTCGGCTCAGGTGGGAGGGTTCTTCTAACCTTACCTGTCGTTCCTAACCTTACCTTACCTTTGTGAGATTTATGCAAATACTTTTTGTTCATCTGCCCCCCCACCCTTCTTTAGTACTTGGACTACTAAAATTTGAGTTATTAAAATATAAATTATTATTCCAATTCAGAAGCCGTTTGAGTTGGGAATTTATTTTAATTAACTGAAAGATTTCTCATTACCGTTTGTATTTAATCACGGTGGTATTGTGTTACCAGTATGCAGATTTCTCTATTGTAAAACTTCACATGGGAAATCTGCTTAGTTTACGCAGCCCCTGCGGGACGGACTTTTTGGTTTTTGTAAAGGTTATCTTTGGAATTGATTGACTGACATCTTTAACTTCCCTTTTGCCAACATAGACCCATATCAACATAGATAGTTTTTATTCTTGTTTCTCTTTGGAATTGTTGTACAGTGAGGTTTTTCTAGAAGTTTTGAATACTTGGGTCTGTTTGAGTCTGTCCTCCAGATTAATATAATAGAGGTCTATGCTTATATCTTCCGTTATTATTAAAAGGATGGATTGGGCAGGATTGTTCATGTTTATTATTTTATTTTGAACTACACAAAGTAGTGATATGTATGAAATCTCCTGAATTTACCTTAATAAGCATTTAATTAGGCCCTTCATTGTGTATTGTTCAAATGCCAACAGATTATCTTATCTACTGCACTATCACTTGAACTCTAGTTTCTCCAGCATACTGATGATATGGTTGATATGATGAGTAGGTCATGAATGTAGAACACTTCTTGAGCTTTCTAAAACATGAATTTATTGCAACTTAGCTTTTATATTATATCCTTTTTGGTTGTATTTTTGGGGGTCATTGTAAATTGGTTTCATAAGTATGCCCCAGAATGGGTTTTAAAGACATATCGATATGGAAAATTCTCCTATAAAGCTTGTGGAACACTAACTACTATTCAAGTACCCAAAAGGCAAGTATTTTTAATTTGTTTTGAAAGCTATAAACAAGTAACTGTTGAATGTAATATTAGGTTCTTAACCGTATGTAAGTAACAGATGAATGTGATGTTAATTGCTAATCCATAAGATAGTAACTGATTTTTATGATGGTAGGTACTTATACATAAAAAAGTAACAGATGAATATGTTGTTAGGTACTAAACACTAAAAAAATAATAGATGTTAAGTACTGATTTTTGAAGAATTCCTTCATCAGTCATTGGTTCAAGACAGTTGCAAAAATAACCAGTAAAGATTAAGATTTCATAGACAGATTAGAAAACATTGTTTTTTGGTTGTTTTCTAAAACTTCTTAGTAGATGCTCGTATATGTTATTTTCATTTCTATTATATTATAAAACACATATTTAATAATACAAATGTTATGTGTAAAATACTTGTTCATGGATACAATAAGAATAATATCCAGGAAATGTACATGACCTCAGGTTTTCAGTATTTATATAAAAAGTCCTTTTTTTTTTTTAATTTGAAAAGTTGTCTAAAATCAGTCTAATGGCACAGTTTTACCACATATAGGAAGAAGAATAGTTTTGATATGATATGCCATCTGGGTAGGGTCGATTGACATTTGAAGACATTTTTCGAAAATCATGTTATAAGTGCAACCTCAAGAGCTGATTTCCCTTATATAGTCTCTAAAGGTTGAGTAATTACCACAGGGATTTATTCTACCTAACATAACAGATTTCATGTCCAGTGGTACTCAGTACTGGTATGTGGGAACCAATTTATTTTTTGCAATAGGTGAAAACTAGGCCCTACTTATCAAAGATTACCATAGCTAAAATCAAAAACTTTGAATTCAATTATCTTTCACACCAAGCCTGTAGTCTAAATCTCCTACCTTTGTATTACCACCTTTTCCTGCCCTTGGGACACTTCTTCTGTGGAAGGTGTTTTGATACATTTGAAGTGGAAAATATGAGTAAATAGAATTTGTTGCTCCCAAAAATTCACCTTGATATATATATATATATATATATATATATATATTCATACATATGCATACGCATAGGGCGAACTGCTTTTGGTTTATGTTAGTTTCTGAGGAAATCTCATGAATTCCTGAAAAAAAAAAAAATCAGGAACATCAAAATTACTTTTATGCTTATCCTGCCAGGAATTCGCCCATGCTTTATGGATTATTTTTTGTAACTTTTGAGGTCTTCTTTCACCTCCTTAATTTTCTAACACCATGTATATGTGTGTGTGTGTGTAAATATTAATTTTTTGAGAATTGTATTATGAATACAACCTCAATAGCTGATTTCCCTCTAAGGTAAAACTGTTGGTTCAATCGAATTATGTGTTGTTTTTTTTATTGATAATAGAGTTGCATGCTATTTCTAATCGAATATATGCTATTTTAATTGTGTATGGAAAAAATATTTTTGGTACTGAATTATAACCGCATCTAAATGAAGAGGCAATCTGTGTTATCCATTAGGTTAATCAGTTTGATAATATTCTATAAAGGACCAACATTACTTGGCTCATATATAAAAAAAGATTTTTCTTTTCATTGAATAAATAAAACAATGTTTCCATAATAATATCTCTTGCTATAAATCATTTCTGTCTTGAGCCATAAATAGATTTATTTAGATCACATTGTTTTTCCCACTATAAATAAATCATTTTTATGTAAAGTATTTGTGAATTAATATACATAATATACTGTCAAATTACAGCTAATAGTGACAAATTTTTAGATGGTTCTGCCATTTTTATGCAGTCTCCAGCATTTTGACCTTTTCTACCTTTCTACTGATGTTTGCTTTAAATTTTAAATTGATCTATGATCTTCCTCAATCTATAAAAGTTTTCTTGCACTTTATTGGCACTCCATCAGACACAGGTAAATATACAATTTACCTCTATTTTGTAAGTGCTTCTACAGCTCCAGGTAGTTAATATTCTAAAATAGAATTTATCTTCTAGTTCCAGCGAGCATGTCTTTTCTAGCTATGTTTTTATTGATGGTTCAGTGCTTTAAGCGATTTTATGAAACTCATTTTGTCAGTGTATTTTCTGATTCCAAGATGGACATTAACCACTACTTACTGGGCCACTTTCATTATTTTGGAGCCACATTAGCTATATTTAGTGAAAGCTCTCGTACATTCTCAGGTGCGTAAAATCATTTTTTTTTTTTAATGGTAATAGAAGATAATGTAATATAAAGCCATATATTGTGGATGATTGTTACTAGATTGAGAAATTAAGGTAAATAAAAATGTAGTTGTTTGTAGTGATTTGTGTGTTGTTTTATTATGTCCATTGCATAATGTTGGCCTGAATATGGTATTTGGTTGGCGAGATTAGTAACTAATATAACACTATGAAGTATGACTATATCTTTCTTATGGTGAATATCATTTGGTACTTTTGAAATATTAATCAAAATATTTTCATAAATGTTTTTATCTTCAATGTCTTTATTTATTTATTAAAATCTTCCTCCTATTTCAAATACACAAGGTTTTTGAACTTGACATCACAATTTTTACTTTTTGTAGGAAATAAAGAAAGTATTGTAATTGCAGAAATGTTCTGTTTTCAGATTACAACAGAACTATCCTTTATAATCTTCCCTATCCATAAGGTAAAGATCGGATGAGTAGAAGTGGGTGTTTACTAAAGGCTGAAACCAAATTCATACAAATAGAGAAAACATGTATAAAGCAATAGTTATAGAAAATGGAATTTACAACAAATTGGGTTATATAAAATCTTTCGAGATATTACGAATTTTCAAACCCCCCCCCTCTTTTTTTCACTCTGATTTCAGGTGTTGTCTATTAATCTTTAGTTTTCTATGAAACGGTTAAATATCGAATATGGTATTGACCAAATAAAAACATATGATTTAGAACATAAAGTCTTAAATGAGTTTGGTAATATATATATATATATATATATATATATATAAAATTGTAACCTCTGTCTGTACATTGATTTTTTTTTTCACATGTCATAGACACCATATCTGCAATTTGTTTCTTTCGTGTATGTTTGTTTGTTTATTTGTTTGTTACCTTTTCACGCATAAACGGCTGAACCGAATTTTATGAAACTTGGTATGTATATTACTACTAACCCAACTTAGACTTTAGGCTATATTAATATTCTCTGAGACGAACAGGAGTGGGGGTTATAAGGGAAGCCTGAAATTAAAAATAGCGATATTTCGTTTCCTATTGGTTTTTCGGCAAATATGAACATAACAAAAGTTGTTTATTTTGTTATTTATAGTAACTTTTTTATATACACTTTTTTCATATACCGAATTATAAAAGAGATATACGCTAAAACCTAGAGCGGAAGTGAACAATTTTATTTGGGACAGAAGATCAAACCGAACTAAATAAAACTCGGTATGTGTATTAGCACTAACGCCTTCATTATTATAAGCCATACCAACATTTCTAGGGACGGGCAGGAGTGGGGGTTGTAAGGGAGACCTGAATTTAAAAATAGCGGTATTTCGTTTTCTATTCGTTTTTCTGCAAATATGCACATGACAAAAGTAGTTTATTTTTTTATTTGAAGTAACTTTTGTGATATTTACTTTTGTCTTATAACAAAGTATAAACGAGATATACGCTAAAACTTTAGCGGGAGCCAACAATTTTATTGGGCTCTAACGATTTAACCGAACAACAAAACTCGGATGGTCAATTAGCATTAATTCTTCCATGATAATAAGCTTTATTAAAATGTTTAGGTTCATACGGGAGTGGGGGTTAAAGGGAGGCCTGAAATAAAAATTTGCGATATTTCATTGTCTATTTGTTTTTCGACAAACGTGCACATAACAAAAGAGGTTTACTTTGTTATTTAGAGTAACTTTTGTTTTATACATTTTTTTGGGAACAATCTATGAAGCAAGTAATTAGCGTAGAAATACTGATATACTCAACAATTCTTTCCAATATGAACTACCAGGTACCTCACCTGGAAAAATTAATTCAAATCTATGTAAATATTTTGTCCTTAATAATTCAAATCTATGCTTAATGCACAGGAGACGGGAAATATGACAATATGGAGGACAGTGAAGTCTTTTCCTTGAATTTTATTATTAACAAATCCACAGCAACGACGGGTATAGACCCTAAACACTGGGGCGGATAAATGTCAAAATGTTGTGCAAAGTAAAGCCTTGCTAATAAAATACCTTTACCATTCAGCCTCAAATGAATTCCCGGGCGAAGCCGGGTATCTGAGCTAGTATATATATGTGTGTGTGTGCATGCTTGTGAACTAATAACCTCATTTTCATCATAAACTAGGTAGAATCGATGGTTGATTAAAGATTTTTTTTTCAAAATTATGTCTCTAGTGCCATCTCAATAGCTTATTCCCCTTAATGGAGATCTGTTAAAAATTGCCCACAAGGAGGTTTTTCATAGCACTGACAAAGTTATCTCAGTGTGATTACCAAAGACCACTAATTTTAACGTTCATTTAAAATTATAACACAAGGTTCAAGACCTTTTTCAATCAATAACATTATTACAGTTTGTCTATTCTCAACCTTTTAACATTCATTATTTAATTATTTGTCAATAATTTTACTCAACTACTCATCATCTATTAAAATTATTATGAGGACTGTTACTGTATTTGATGAACAAAACATTTTGACGACAAGCATTCAAAAATTTGAATTTGTACTTTTCAAAAATGTTGATTTTTTTTAAAAACTTGTTTTATATATTGTTACTGATTTTACATATATGAACAATTTCAGAGTGGAGAAATGTTACGATTTGGAATTATTCGTTTTTAGTGCTCAATAATTTGAAATTCTCAACAATTCTTATTTCATTATTCAATCAAATTAGAAGACATATGTTTCTAGTAAGTCTGTTATGTTTACTTGTTGGTTGAATGGATACTGTTAACATTCAATTAAATATTTAATATTAATTATTAAAGTATTATTTATCTTCTAACATAGTATTTAGTTTCATTTTTAATTAAATATGTCCACTCAGAGATGCTATCTTTTAACTTTTCTTTATGGAAGATCTGTTTTATTGTAGCAGTGCATTTAATAATAATAAATTCTACACTAATTCATTTAAGCATTGCCTTGCTTAATTTTATTTTCATGATAGTAACTATTATGTTTAATTTCTTTAATGCATCTTCAGTTAAGTACAACCCCTTTTACATTACCCATCTCAATTTATTATCATTATAAAATATGTGATTTTATCAGTTTTTATTTCATCAAGATATTTCATTAACTACTTTTTTTCAGGTACAGATATTGGATTGAAACATTTTCTAGCTGCTGCTGTGTTTTTGTGGGCTTGTAAAAGCCAGTTAGATTGTGGAAAGATTTTGGCTAATTTGCGTAAAAATGACAAAGGTATGTAGCATTTTTTGAGGTTTGGGAAGCCATGTGCTTTAAGGCATTTTAAGATGTATATTTTTTTGCATACTGTAAACCTAGACTCATGGGTTCAATAGCAATATGAATTTGTTTAGAATGAATTTACGGAATGAAGTTTTTTAGTTAGTCTCATTCTGGCTAGAAAATGTATGGTGGTAGTCTGTAAATAAGCCATACTCATTAGCCATTGTTTCAAAAAGTAGATGTTAATTTATGATTTTTTTTAAAAAAAAGTTGATGTGAGCATTAGATGTGTTCCTTATATGCTTGCATTTAACTCAAAAATTAAAAGCTTAGAACAATATTTGGTATTTAGTCTTCAAGTAAAGTGCTTCATGATATAACAGCTTATTGTTAATGTGACATGAGTAGGAGTGAGGGTTTGCTGAAGACCGAAAACTAACAAATTCAAATATTTCGGTCAATAATCAAGATAGTGAAAAAACATACATAACAATATTTATAAAACATTACATTTGCAATAAGATTGGTTCTATACAATCCAGTACATAATAACGGATATATTAAGAATTTTATTAATTCCCCCCCCCCCCAACTTGTCGGATTTTAGCCATTAACAGACTTGATCTTTAGTTTTACATAAACGTTTAAATATCGAGTTTGGTAACGATCAGACAAAAACTGCAACAACTAGAGCTTTAACTATATATACAGTCTTGAAGGGACCTGATTTTCGTCATTTCCTGGGTAAGATCGATGGACATTTTTCAAAAATCGCATCATGAGTACGACCTCAATAGCTGATTTCCCTTATGGGAAATCTAATAAAAAGAGCTAAAGGGCAGAAAGGGGGGGGGGAACTAAATTTAAAACTGTTTTTTAGCAGATTTCCCTTAAGGCAAATCAGCTATTGAGGTCGTACTCATGACACCATTTTCGAAAAATTTCACAAACGTCCATCGATCCTACCCAGGAAATGACGAAAATGAGGTCCGTTCAAAATTATATCTATAATATATATATATATATATATATATATATATATATATATATATATATATATATATATATATTTGTCTGTTGCCGCTTGCAGTCACAATTTTTGTTTGATCATTACCAAACTCAATATTTAAAGGTTTTATGTAAAAAGACAGATGAAGTTTGTTAATGGCTGAAATCAGACCAGTGGGAGGGGGGGGGAATTTTCGAAAATTCGAAATATCTCCGTTACTATACTATACGTCGGATCAAAATGTTGTATTGAACCAATCTTATTGGGAGTTAAATGTACTACAAATATTGTTATATATAAATATTAACCGAGATATTTGTATTTTTCCGTTTTCAGCAAACTCCCACTTCTACTCATGTTACATGAACAATACTCTGTTATGTAATAAACCACATTATTCAAAGCTTAAATACCATAAATTGTTTTCAAGAGACCTTTAATATACGAGATAAATGCAAATATGTCATCGTGACCTCTCCCCCTTCTTAAGTTCTTGGACTACTAAAATTTGATTGATTGAGATAAAAATTATTCTGATCCATTATAAATTACAGTACTATAGTAAATAGTTTTCAATATAATTAATATGTTATATTCTGATATATTTCCGTAATTCTTTTTCTTTCCTGTGAGAAGTTGGCACACCTGTTTGTTTACATTTCAGGTGCTTCCCGTCTGGAGGTTTCTTATTATCGTTTGTATTTATTCACTTGATGTTGACAGTGCTATTGTGTTACCAGTATGTAGATTTATCTATTGTTAAACATCACGAGGGAAATCTGCTTAGTTTACGCAGCACCTGTGTTACAGACTTTTTTTAACTTTAATTTTTTCTTAAGGCAACTGGAGTTACTGAGGTCGAATGCAGCTCTGGTGGGAAGAAAGCTATATAACATGAATAACCTTCGTTCTTAACTTATTCAAAATAGCTCTGTTATTGCGATTTGACCAAAAATATTGTATATGACCACTCTTGTTAAAAATTAAATTTCTTATGAATGTTTTTCTATGCTCTGGATCTGGAATATTAACTGATATAATTTAATTTTTGTTGTTCAGTAAACCCCCACTTCTACTCATCCCATATTAACAGTAAGCTGATAAATCATATCATAATGTTCTATTTCAAGCTTAAATATAAAATATTGTTTTCATTGTTGCATTTACTATGTGAGATATACCCAAAAATGCTTGGTGTGACATCGTCAAGATTTTATATTCTCGGCTACACAATTTTTTTTTTCATTAATACCGTACTCGATATTTAACAATTACATGCAAAAATAAAAATTATATGTGCTAATGGCTAAAATTGAACCATGAGAAGTTGCGAGAGAGGGTTTTAGACAGGAGGAATACCCTGTTCTTTTAAAGGGGTGTTTTTTCTGTAAATACATCATATATTCTCAAAAAAATGTTTTAAATCATCTTATTTTTAGGAAAGGTTGTTCATACAAAACATCAAATCCCCAAGGGTGGCTATTTTGATCTAGTCTCGAGCCCTCATTTATTTTTTGAAATGATCATGTACTTCTGTCTTTGGATAATAGTCTGGGGAAATACTACTTGGCCTGCAGTTGTTATTTGGGTAGTATCTAATCAGGTAATATGCTTATTTTTATACTTTAATATGAATTTGAAATCAATTATTTATCATGTTTTCATTGCTTCTAATCTATTTATTACCTTTTGTGACGAGTCATAATCATAGAATTGGAATCTGAAAAAGGCAACTGCCTGCTCTTCACAGCAGAATATTTGACAGGAGTGTGAGCTCCTAACCACCAATCGAAACTTCACTTAAATGTTTATTTTACAAATCCATTTATACTTATTTTTTAGAATTATTACTGCTGTATCCTTTAAATATGTATATACCTCTTTTTATATGCCTATCTTTGTTTTCAGATTGAAACTTCGTTTCTAAGTCACTGGTGGTACAAAGAAACATTCAGAAATTATCCTAAACAAAGGAAGGCTATAATCCCGTATTTGCTTTAATAATTATTGAAGACTTATTTTATTGTATAACTGATGAAGAGCAAATGGTACCTGTTAAAAATTAAGAAACTTTACTACAGCAAACACATTTATTATATGTACTCAAAAAGTTCCTGAAGGAATACATAAAAAGGGTCATTTATGTTCATTTTTTAAGTTCTTTTATGTAATTTAATTATTTTCTAAATAAAACAATTTAAATTATAGTTTTTATTTTATGTCTCAAAAAGATGTAGTTTAGTGGTATAAAGATGGAGTTTTTATTCCTAAATAAATGTTTGTGATGAAAACACCGAGAGAAGATGTTTGCATACAGTTAAACAAAGTTAACAAAAGTATATGTGCTGAAGGATATAAAGGGTGTACATATACATACTCATGGTTGGTTTATTAAATATTATCCAAGGTATTTTTATAATTTCCTGCCTTTATTAAACCCCTACTTGTAAGCATCTCACATTTTTAATAAGTCTATATATCATTTATTTTATTTATTTATATGAAGAGCTCCTCAACTAGGCGATGTCCTTCAGTACCATTTATTTGAATTCTCTAAATTAAAATAAAGATGTTTTCAGAATTATTAAGACAATATAAAGTACATGGAAATAAAGTTAAGGAAATGTTAAAATAATGCTATATGAAACAATAAACTTTGAGATAAATCCTGGCATGAGGGTGATGGAAGTCTAAGACACTAGTTTAAAAATGTATTATACAGAGATATAAAACGTAGAGAAATGAGTGGAGTAGGTGAGGTTTAAAGTTTGTTGTAAATGTCTGTAAATTTAGTGACGAAATTCATTAAATAACATCCTAAAATCCCACCCTGGCTAGAAAAGGGTGGTAACCTGTAGATAACCCGTCGCAATTAGCCTGAGTTGCAAAAAGTGGATGTTAATAAATAATAATAATAAAATGTCTGTTGTCTTCAAGTGGTTTAATAGTGTATTTATATGTGGGCTACCTTCTGTTAATAGTTCGTTCAAGTCGTTGGGTAAGTTCAAATGTTCACGTAGTCTGCAGCCGGTCAGGAGATGTTTAATGGTCAGTACTGTGTTACAGTGAGTGCATGTAGGTCGATCTTTACGGTTTATCAGGTATGAATGTGTAAGTAGTGAATGTCAGATTCTAAGCCTAGTCAACACCACTTGATCTCGTCTGGTTAGGTTTTTCAGAGATTTTGCTTTTGTTTGGGCTGTCTAGTACTTCTCGGAGTTTGTTGTCAGTTTGTCCAGTCTTTGAGTACATCTGTTTTAATTACCCGTTTCATGTCTTGTGCAGTCAGCCTGTCGATGTCCACAGTTCTTTTCCTGGCTGCTAATTTAGCTTGTCTGTCGATGTCAGTCCCGGTATCCACATCATAATTATGTTGTAATTGTGTAGATTTGTGTAATACGTGGGTGTGAATTGTGAAGATTTCCTATGGAGAGTAAAGAACTGAGGGAGTCGGTACACAGCAGTATTTTGGTGGTGGGGGATTGCTCTAGTTTTGATAGAGCAAGAATTATAGCCTCAAGTTCGGCTGAATATACCGAGGCGTTATCATTTAATCTTACTTTATACCCTGCATTTCCTACAGCTCTTGCTGCACCGGTCCCTGTCTCAGTTTTTGATCCGTCTGTAGACAAATAACGAATTTTGATTGTTGCTAATGATTGAATTAAAAATATTTTTATAAAATTGAGAAGAAGGAGGTTCCGATTTCTTGTACTTTGTCAAACTAAGATCAATTTTTATGTTCCTTACTCTCCAAGGTGGTGTATTTAAATGTCTTTCAGTGTAAAGAGGGGTGCTTAGAATATTAAAATCTTTAGTGTTCTCTATGTTTCTTATTAAAAGAGGTTTTTGTTTTTGTGAATATGTAACGATAAAAGGTCTATATATCATAGATTATTTTATTTCAAGCTTAAATATGATGTATTGTTTTCATTCAATTTTTACTGTAGATAAATAAATTTGCGAAGAGATATCATCCTTCTAGAGGCCTTCATTTTTATTTGATCGATACTATACTCCATAATTTAGCCATTTCGTGTAAAAACTATAAGTTGTATCCTTTAAGAATTGAAATTGAACCACAGGAGTAGGGCTACACCTACTATCACAGAGTAAAATGCAAAAACTATAAATATATCCTTAATTATGAGATGCATTGAAAATGTTAGTAACTAGTCTTGCAATTTTAGTTCTACACACATTTTTCTTTAACTCAAATGTTGTCCAAGTTATATGTACTTTTTAGTCTACAGCTACCCCACCCCTCTTTTACATATGATTTTCACTTAAAACAACTGCATCAATAAACATCTCCAGCTTAAATTTTATGTCCTGTTTATATGTAGGCTTATTATTTTGGTAGAAATAGAGAACAGAATGTGGGCTTATAACATCAGTGAGGTACTGCTGCACATGGGAAGTTTGCACATCACTTGCATGACTTTTTTTATGGACGGAGGTGCCTGGCTTCACTCGGGGAAACTACTAGAGGCATAATGATGGCGGTATATTTTTTTGGGCAAGGCCTTTATGAGCACAATATTTTTACATTTCCCCATCTCCGTGATTAAGTCATGTACCTGAATATTTGGCAACTAAAGCGTACTTGTATTTAATAAATCTATTGTAGGAGAATTGGCGAATTTGTTGAAAATATCTCTCTATTCGAATTGAAAAGTATTTTAATCTTTTCAATACTATTACCATGATGGGCTCCTTATTTTTTTTTAATATGCTCCAGCAAGTTAGAGTCTGACCAATGCGACTCACTCTTCTTTAAGGTTATGTTTTTTTCTATTGAGTACATTCTATCCCTCTGACTATCAGACATCTTGATGGCTTCTCAATCCAATCTTTTCTTTACATTATTTTCCCTGATTAGAATCTTCACTTTATCAAAAAATGTGGAGACGGCAATTTTGTCCAAGACAACATAATCAAATTCAAAGTCATATACTCCTTTTTACTTCCTTGTTCAAAGTAATGGAAGTATAGTAATTGTGAACAGAATTATCCACTTTAAACCTATGTTGACTAGTTTCGGCATGACACATAAGTATGTATCTCTCATAACTCAAAAACGACTAGGTTAAGCTCAAAATTTTTCATTTAGAACTGTTGTATCTCTCCCCTTTCAGAATTGACTTAGGGGGAGGAGGTAAAAATAAAAACGTACAAATTTTTCCATATCTATTAGAGATGAAAAAAATTGTATAGAAACAATTTTGTTAATCATGAACAGATCTATAAATTATGAACAATAACAATTTTTAGTCTGAAGTCTTGGAACAGAGATATTGTAAAGCACTTCCAAGTGCAACCAAACATTTTGTTTACTTAATTAAAAAAGGGTAAAAGGAAATCATTTGGTGGCTATATCAAATTTTTCTTTTTGTAGAGATACTGTTTGCTGACTCTTGACTCCAATACGTCCTCTATTGACATTAACTTATTTGAGTATTTTCTTTATAAAGGAGCAAAGAGACTACATAAAACATCTCACAAGGGGTATGCATGGCCTTCCCTTCACTGATTTGTACGAAAATTTCTTAATGTGTAGTACTTAATGAAAAACAAATTCTGTTAAAGCGAGAGAATGCACTTCTCACACATCCGTCTAAAAAAAATGTTAAAGATTTGCCTGAATGTCTTGAGTTGTTGCGAATACGTATATTTCAAAGAGATCTGGTGGCACAGTTTTAGTAGTGTCCTCTTTTTGTAACCGCAAGATCTCGAGATCGAATGTCACTGGGAGAGACTATTTTTTTTTTTTTTTGTTTCTAGGGCATTTATTTACTATTAATAAATAAATAAATAGTTTTTTTTAATTATTGGCATTTAATTGTTCATATGTTCCGTATATTTAAAGAAAATTCAAATGCTTTCTGTCAAAAATATGATAAAAGGAAATAAAAATATATTATTAATTGAACACAAAAAAATGTAATATATAATATTAATTATTAGGATTTATAGTGCCTTTGCAAGAAGCTGGATGATAATGATCATAAGAGTAATTAAAACAAATTTTTGGCACATCTAATAAATAAATGCAGCTTTGTTCCACGTTTAAGACATTTTCAAAACGTCTGTAGGACTTGGTTTTTAAAAAAAATTCTCTTTCATCCCAAAGTTTCAAAGCAAACCATCTGACCCGTAACATATAAAAAAATATTAGTGATGATGAATTGAATGAATTTTAATGCAATCCTCTCTAGATGATATTTTCGATTCTGTTCAATAAAATACAAGCAGTTATGGAGATGCTTGATAACATTTTAGCAGATTTCCCTTAAGGGAAATCAGCTATTGAGGTCGTACTTATGACGCGATTTTCAAAAATTTTCTTCAAATGTCCTACCCAGGAGATGACGAAAATGAGGTCCGTTCAAAATTATATATATATATATATATATATATATATATATATATATATATATATATATATATATATATGTCTGTTAACGCTCTAGCGGTCGCAATTTTTGTTTGATCATTACGAAACTCGATATTTAACCGTTTTATATAAAAAGACAAATCAAGTTCGTTAATGGCTGAAATCGGACCAGAGGGAGGGATTTTTGAAAATTCGAAATATCTCTGTTATTATGCATCGGATTGAAAAATTGTATAGAACCAATCTTATTGCAAATTAAATTTACTATAAATATTGTTATATACATTTATTCTGTATCTTGAATATTAACCGAGATATTTGTATTTTTATGAAGTCTGTGGGACACGTGGTCGGTTATAGTTTGGCCATTTTCGTAACCATTCGGCTCAGGTGGAAGCTCCTTCTAACCTTACCTTACCTTCGTTACTTTGTCAGATTTATGCAAATACGTTCTGTTCATCCGCCCCGCCCCCCTCTTTAGTTCTTGGACTACTAAAATTTGAGTTATTAAAATATAAGTTATTCTTACAATTCAGAAACCGTTTCAGTTGGGAATTTATTTTAATTAACTGAAAGATTTCTCATTACCGTTTGTATTTAATCACGGTGGTGTTGTGTTACCAGTATGGAGATTTCTCTATTGTAAAACTTCACATGGGAAATCTGCTTAGTTTACGCAGCCCCTGCATGACAGACTTTTTTAACTTGACGATAGAAATAGACATCAGCAACCCAAGGCCAAGCATAATGAAAATATAACTCTAACGTATAAAACTTTTTTATGTCTAGAGCTAGAAAATTTAAATATTTTTATTAATTGAAAAATAAAATAATAACAAATAAACAGATGAAGTTAAATAAAGCCATTTAACCCTTTCATTGCGCAAAGCCACTATAATGGCTTTGCGCAATTAAAGGGTTAAGAATATCATCACAATATATATTATTATTGATAATTGTTACGAGTATATACTTATGCATTCAATTAATAGTAATACATTTTTGTTTAATATTAAATATATCCTTATATTATATTTTTGACAGAAAGCATTTGAATTTTTCTTAAATTTATGGAACATGTTAACAATTAAAAATGCAAATAATTAAAAAAACTTGTTTTCCATTAAGTACTACACATTAAAAAATGTCCGCTCAAATCAGTGGGAGGAAGGCCGTGTAGTCCCCTATTCAGATGGTAATGGATGCAGGTAATGTTATATAAATAATAATAGTTTAAGAATAAAATATATTTTAAATATCATTTATACATTTACATTAAAGTCTTTTGCCTATTTATATATTTATTCTTTTTTTTTTCAAATAGGAGGTCACAACCAATAAAGAATTAAAAACAACTATACAGTATTTCCAAAATACACAACCGTTATTACAATTATTTAGATTATTTATGTATAGAAAGAAAAAAAAAAACAGTCCTTCACAATGTATGAAAACATGGATTTTTTTTTCATTAACTTGGTAGCTCTCTGTAGGCACTAACACCATTCAAAAAGAAGTGTAAAATATCTGGCATTTATTAATTTTTCTTAAAAATACCATACAGTAATATAAATGAAATGAGCAAAATATTTGGTCATTATATATAATAAAAAATATACTATTTATTGCATTAGTTGGTCCCAAGAACACTACATAGTCTAACATTCAGCAGAAAACTAATAAAAGCTAAGCAAATATAAGAGTAAATAATAGCTTTGCAACTAAACAGTTGCACTATGAAATACAAACTTTTTTTTTAAAAAAATGGAAAAAGTAAAGTTTGGCACAAAGATTTACAAGCATTTTAATTCAATAAATGTTTACATATTCTCATTTTCAAAAGAATTAAGTGCAGGTTCTTCATATAGTGCAACATAAAATTTATACAAAATAGAATAAAAAACCCAGAGATCATTTTAAAAAATGAATAAGAATAAACAGACCAGAATACATTCATTTTTCTTCCATTAAAGAGCAAATAAATATTTATACTATTAACTAAAAAACATATTTGCGCTTATTAAATGAGCCCAATTATTTTATATACACATAAATAGATATACAAAATTACTGTGTCCACAACCTTCTGTTCAATTTGTTTTATCTTGCAACAAAACCTTTGTGTTTTCTCATTTTAATGTTAACACAACTTGAAAATTAGGAACTCTTGAAATTTTAAAGGCACATTGTAAATTGTTATTGTTGATTTATCATATGTATTCAAAGTTTTTATCTAGTGAGCCATTAAAAGAAATGATCTTTTCATAAACGAGCTAGCTTGAAATCCAATTATATTCAAACTTGGTTTAATTAAATCTGATAACTTATTTGGGTTTAAATTTGTTTCGATAAAAATTTTGAGATACTTACAACATAATAAATTTACAACAAAAGATAGCCAAGCTGAGGGAACATGCTGATTATAGGGTTCTTCCATGATAGTGTTAATAAATCTATTGTGCAAGAATTGAACTTGTTGTTGGAAATATGTACCCTGAGAACAAGTTGTAAGAACATTACTAAGATTCGGGGCAGTTTACAAAAGTTCAACAAAATAAATATCTCTATTCAAGGTGGAAAGTATTTAAATCCTTTTAATACTAATATCATGATGGGTTCTTTTTTATTTTATTTTTGTTTGTTTTTGTTCTCCAGTTAGTTCCAATCTGACTAATAAATTCTTCACAATAATATTCTACTTCATACATTTATCTCCTGATTATGAGGTTTGTGGGTAGATGGTTCTACCTATACAGAAAGGTAGCTCTTGATTTAAATTAATTTAGAATGACATGTAATCTACTAGTAAAACAATTAAAAAACCAAGTAGCAGTGTACCCTACAAAAAGTATTTTGAGAGAATACTAAGAAAAGACTCCTGTAATCAACAAGCAGGAATGCACGAATAGTATCAGTATAGTGAAATAACATTCCCATTAATAAGGTCATAGCAGTTATGATATTTGCGAGTAAACTTGCTAGCTTGTTATTAAAGCAAAATGTTGAGCCAATGTATAAACAAAGAACTAAATCATAGTTATTTTACGGTTTTGTAATATTCGAGACAAATACATTAGTAACCGATCAACATCCCATCTTGTGATCAGGTAATCTCATTTCATCAATGATATAATGTAATCAGCCCCCTCAAAATTTCAAAGAGTAATTGATCGTCATCATTCAACCTGCTGGGATTGGCAGAAGTTTCTTTTAGAAACAATTAATAATATTTGGTAATACAGATATCCTAGGACTGTATATTATTCATATTTAAAATTGTAAATACTGGTTAAATTCAAAGAAAAATGTAAAACCACTATTTTGACTTAAGACAAAATACTTATTTATTAATAATGAAACATCAAATTCTGTATAGTATAGTAAAAGCCATAATACAAGAAACAGACTAACCAGAACATATGGGTATTTCAGAAAAGTCAAAAGTTAAACTATATTTAATTTTTTCACTTTCAATGATATTCTGAACAAGGTAATATATCATCCTATTGCTAATATTTTGAAAATTATCATTCATCCTAAATTTTATTGTCATGTTTAGACCAATGGGTTGAGATTTAAGATTAATGGTTTAAAAGAACTGTTTATACTAGTTCATTGATTGCCATACTCTTGTTCTGAACATAGATTAATAATCTTATTGACATTAAAAAAAAAAATAAAAACCAAAGGCTTGATTATTTACCACCATTAAGTGATATTAAATATAGAATCAGAATAAATGAAATTCAAATTTCAAGAAAGAAAAGTTTGCTTTAAATACTTAAGTGAGATGCAAAATTTTCACATTTCTCTCAACTTTTTTTTTTTTTTTTACAACCAACAGTCTACCTTATGATATTTCTTTTTCTCTTTTTTTGTTTTTAGTTTTCTCATGGCTCTTAATAATAAATGAGCAGTCATTCTCTAAAAAACTAGAACACTAAGAATCACAGAATATTTAATAATTTTCTCAATTATAATCCTGAGCTCTTATTGAGTCTTCAAAAGTACTTAAATGGCACATAATATTGACAAGAAAAATATATTTTCACAATAATTTTATAATGAGTACCTAGTACTTACCACCATTAATAAGATTCTTATTACCATAAAAGTAATTAAACATTAATGTTATCTGATATAATAACATTATAATACGAGTTCAGTTCAGTTTTCTCCCTCCAATTGGGAGTTTAAAAATCACCCACCTGAACATGGAAAGTTATTCATTAAATTGAATAATCTTCAAATTAATACAAAATTTTTAATGGAATGATTAATGGCTTTTATTGCACTATAAAACAAAAATACTTTTAAGAACAATTCAGATTAAAACTTTTCATAGTCTATGAAAAATTAACAAATACTTAAAAATGATAAAATAATATCTCAAAACCAACAACCTGTAATATTAAATAATAACACCTAATAACAAACTCAAACTCTATGAGGTTTACAAACGATTGCATACTCTGTCCCATTAGAAATGGCATGATCTGCTTGACTCTTCTTCTTAATCATTCCATAACCACCATGATCCTCCACAACTTGAGGAGAGCTCCAATCACTACTTAAATTTACCTGAGTGTAAGTAGGATCTAAATTTATTTTTGGCATTGAACCAAAATGGTTTAATTTATCATAATTATTAGAACTTTTTTCATTAATAAAAATCCTTCCACCGTCTCTATGATCTAATGACGGTGTGGGTAAGGAATGTTTTCGAGGCTCTACTTTAGGCTCGACTTCTACTTTGGGTTGAGGAGGATTTTTTCTTTGCGGCTTGCGAGGAGGTAAAGGGATAGGAGTCGTAGAGGTGGGAGATGGAGGTAAGGGACTACGAGATCTTGCGTTCATTTGTAATGCATACTGAAATTGAGAATCACCTAAAAGGTTATCTCGACTAGACAAAAGCTGTTTCATACACATCATTCTTGTTCCCATCATTTTGAAAATTTCTTGAGGCGACGGATGCTCCAAGTCAAAAGTTCCTTCACCACTTACACACTTTCTACCTGCTTCAAATGTAAATCTCCTTTTCTTGTGCCCATATCTCCGAATATATCTGAAAGAAAAATTAATATTTAAAATTGATACATGAAAAAATAGAGATAAACATAGCAAAGAAAATTTAAATTTACCATAGATTTCAGCTGGGATGATAAGTAACTATTATCAAAATAAGTAAATAAAATTTGTTCCCCTAAAAGACACGAGAATAAAAATTCTATGAAAACCTTTATTAATGCGCTATATTTTATTGAATATTCTGTTTTAAAAATTTCAAGGTTTCTTTAACTTCTCAAAAAAAGAAAAAAGCCAGCCCATCGATGAGGGAAACATCCTTCCACAGGATAGAGTCATTATGAGAGAATAGTGTCATCTTGTGCTAATCAATAGTTACATAATATAATAAATAATTTTGAAATAAAAGGACAGAGACCATTAAATATTACAGAAATACGCTCATATAATTCAAAGAGAAACGAAGAATACAAACTGGAGTGATGTCCCGAAGTTGGTCATTGGTTCTAATTGGATAAGAACAGCATGCCAAAAAGTATAATTCAAAGGATTATGGAATAGAATTGTGAACTCCACCAGAAGGCTTTAGATTTCCCTTAAGGGAAAACTGAGGTTGTATTCATGATTTTTTTTCAAAAAATGTTCAATAAAGATCCAGCATGTGCCTTTTTATCAGTTTCACAAAGCCGTCCTTGAAGATGGATGTCTCCCTTGGCCAAAAGCTGACTTTTTTTTTAATTAAGATTAAGATTTTCTTCCTGAAGGTGTTACAAGAAAACATGGGGGGGGGGAGGAGAATATTCAATAAAGTGGATAAATAGTAGAATAATTAACTGTCGTATAGAATTTTGACCCTCTGTCTTACAGTGACACATCTATGTAATAATTAAAAAATCCGTCACGCAGGGGCTGCGTAAACTAAGCAGATTTCCCTCGCAGGTTTAATAATAGATACACCTACATACTGCTAACACAACACCACCGTGAATATTATATGAATAAATACAAACGGTATTAAAAAATCTCGGGAAGCGTCTAAAATGTAAACAAACAGGTCTCTCAATGGCTCGCCGGAAAGAAAAACAATAACTGAAACATATCAGAATATAACATATTAATTTTATTGAGAACTATTTTCTATACCTAGTACTGTAATTTATAATGAATCAATATAATTCATATCTCAATAAATCAAATTTTAGAAGACCAAGAATTTAAGACAGGGGGGGGGGAGGTTCACAAGAACATATGTGCATGTATCTCGTATAATAAAGGCCTCTGGAAAATAATATTTGGTATTTAAGCTTCGAATAATGTGGTTTATTATATAACAGAGTATAGTTTATGTAATTATGTATGTGGGGGTTTACTGAAGGCTGAAAACTGAAAAATGCAAATATCTCGGTTAGTATTCAAGATAGAGAACAAATGTATCTAACACTATTTATAGTTAATTTAATTTACAATAAGATTGAATCTAAACAATTTTTCGATCCAACATATAGTAACAGAGATATTTCAATATTTGAAATGCCTCCCCTTTAATCCCCCCCTCCCCCCCCTAGTCCGATTTCAGCCGTTAACGAACTTGATCTTTCTTTTTGACTAAATATCGAGTTTGGTAACGATTAAACAATAATTGCGACTGTAGAGCGGTAACAGACAAATATATATATATATATATATATATATATATATATATATATATATATATATATATATATATATACACACACACACATACATACAGTTTTGGACGGACCTCATTTTCGTCATCTCCTAGATAGGATCGATGGACATTTGAAGAAAAAATTCGAAAATTGTCATGAGTACGACCTCAATAGCTGATTTCCCTCGAGGGAAATCTGCTAAAAATTGTCTTTTGTTAAGTTTTATTATTAGTTTATTTATTTATAAATTTCAGTGTTGCTATGTAACATTATCAAATTAAGAAGCCTCAAAAGCTATTGTCTAAATAGCTGACAACTCCTGAATATATAGACCAGCAGAAAAAAATAAATAAACTGTCTCATAAGGGAAGATGATTTCTTTCTTTGTTAGTTGAAGAAAATCATAAAACATTCGTATAAAAAAGTCCGTCACGCAGGGGTTGCGTAAACTAAGCAGATTTCCCACGTGAAGTTATACAATAGAGAAATCTCCATACGGGAGCCGAACAGTTACGTAATTGGACAAACTAGCTTTTGGCGGGAAACTGAATCGTCCGTTATACGCCCTCATTTCATAAAAATGCAAATATCTTGGTTAATATTCAAGATAGAGAATAAATATATAGAACAACTAGCAGACCCGGCCACGCGTTGCTGTGGCTAAAGTTATTGTTATATTACATTGTAGTATACAATTTAAGAGGAACGGTAGGAGAACATCAGTCACGGGGTCCACCATGCTTTTTACATAGATGGTATTTGTAAAAAAATATGGTGACCTCCATGACAGATTTTCTACGACTACAACCCTTTAGTACAATGAAATTATTTACGAACCAAGACGGAAATGTTGAAGTTGGTACACAAATTCAAGGGATTAGGATTTGAAGGGGAAGGACGTTGAACACGATTGATTAAAATTCTTACAGTTCCAATTTCTTACAGTTTATATTAAGCAGAAATCAATACAAAAGAATTAATTTTTAAATTTATTATTTCTATTTAATTTTGTAACGAATGAGCATATTACAAAGTTGTTAGTGAATAACATATGACATTTAAACTTATGAATGAGGTAGGTAAGGCAGATAGTCTTAAATCTTTAACAGTAATATTTATTAATTTAAATTATAAATACTTTCAATTTCAATTTAATTTAGCACTAATCGGTGCACAATATTTTTGGTTAACCTGTCTTTATGACACGTTTGTCGGTTTACCATAGCAGTGCCATCTATTGATTACTTACTCAATCCAGTCGAAAAGTATCGACATCTGTTAGAATCTTTTGGTGTTAACAGATAATTGTGACTGTCAATTAATTATAGACAAATAATTTGCAATAAAATAAAATTGCGACTATAATTAAAGATCTAAGCTATCCTATCTCTCAAGTTGGACCAGACTGCTCACGGTGTGCCAATTTAATTTAAAATCGGTTAAGTAGTTTAGGAGTCCATCGCGGACAAACATCGTGACAGGAGATTTATATATATTAAGATATTTATAGTAAATTTAATTTGCAATAAGATTGGTTCTATACAATGTTTTGATCCGACGTATGGTAACGGAGATATTTCGAAAATCCCCTCCCACTGGTTTGATTTCAGCCATTAATGAACTTGATCTGTCTTTTTGCATAAAACGTTTAAATATCGAGTTTAGTAACGATCAAACAAAAATTGCGACCGCTAGTGCGTTTACAGACAAATATATATATAATTTTGAACGGACCTCATTTTTGTCATCTCCTGGGTAGGATCGATGGACATTTGAAGAGATTTTTCGAAAATCGCGTCATGAGTACGACCTCAATAGCTGATTTCCCCTAAGGGAAATCTGCTAAAAAAGATATTCTGGGTGCCTCCAGCTGAAAGCATTCACACCTCAGCTATTTGTGGAAGCTGGTGTGAGAGACCAAGACTCTAATTCAGTTTTAGTATCACAATATTTTAACCGTTTATAGGGTGCATTTCGGTGCAACAGTTATAACCCAATTCGGGGCGTATATGATTCCCAGGGGACGCAAATTACCATTTATGAGAGCACCATCATAAAAAATATTTTTGCCAGAAGTTATGGGGTTGGCTTCCAGAGCAGTCCTTGCCCATTCAGGCTCTGGCTGAGGCTCCCACTCCCCCACCTTAGGCAACGGTCACCTAAGCCCTTGTAATCCTCCCTGACAAGAATAAAAATAGTAAAAAAATGTGTAAACCAATATTTATTGAATATTAAATTTACAAAAAGGCAGAAAATGGTTTGGGGGCCTTTTACCTGAAGCTCTCCCTAAGCAACTGTCTGGCCACTTGAGTGTACATATTTAGAAAACAATATTGCAAACGAGAAGCTATTAATTTTGGACACAACACAATGTTTTTTATATTATATTACATGTTTCA
The DNA here is from genome assembly GCA_019009955.1 of Riptortus pedestris. Taxonomy (NCBI): domain Eukaryota; kingdom Metazoa; phylum Arthropoda; class Insecta; order Hemiptera; family Alydidae; genus Riptortus; species Riptortus pedestris. Next base: position 134,474,177 of record CM032229.1, read on the forward strand.
ATAAATAGCTTTACGTTCTCAAATTGTAATGAAAAGGAATTCTAATAAAATAAAATAAAACACTCATATTTATTCAATTTACTAAGCATATTTAATCGCAAATAATAAGTTGTGATGAAAAGTAACTAGACAATCATACAATTGATAACAAGTTGGGTTCTTTTAGGATAATCCCATAAGGGAAATCAGCTATTGAGACGGTACACAAGACGCGATTTCTGAAGTCCTTCAAATTTCCACTGATTCTAGTAGATGACGAAAATGAGGCCTGTTCAAAATTATATATATATATATATATATATATATATATATATATATATATATATATATATATATATACATACATACATAGATATACTAGTTTTCGAAATATCTCCATTAGTATACGTCGGATCGAAAAATTGTATAGAAGTAATCTTATTGCAAATTACATGTACTATAAATATTGTTCTATACATTTATTCTCTATCTTGAATACTAACCGAGATATTTGCATTTTTATTAATTATAACGGACGAAATGAGATCGGCTAACTTCAGGTCTAGTCGTGATTTTCCGTCAAAAGCTAGTTCAGCCGTTTCCGTAACTGTTCAACTCGTGAAATTTCTCTATTGTAAAACTTCACGTGGGAAATCTGCTTAGTTTACGCAGCCCCTGCGTGACGGATTTCTACTTTGTGAGATATATGCAGATTTCTCTATTCTAAAACTAGTTTCCAATAGGTCCAGTGAGTTTCAAATTCTGGTAATCCTAAATACTCAAGTCAAATTTATGACTCATTTAGGAAAATATGTAAATGCATAAAACAAAAATACAGGTAATAAAATTAATGGAGGGCAAAGCCAAATATAGGGAGAAAAACAGTAGAAAGGTAGCAAGAAAATGTCATTTTCTGTAAAAACCTTTGCTTTACAAACACAGATAATAAATCAGAATGACAAATATAACTTGGGTAAAACCTTTGAACAATTTGCCCCTGTTTCTGTTGAAGGAATTGTATTATAAATTTGTATTGAATTTGAAAACAATCAATTATATAAATTTATTGTATACATTTTAAACAAGTAAATTAAACTTTTGAATTTTCTTAACTAAAACAATTTACCTTTTTTATTCAATGTGATTTGTTTTAAAATAATAATTGTAAAAAAAATAAATTATAATGGCTTCATAAGTAAATTTGTGTTAGTAAATATTGTCAGCTGATATAAATGTACTTGTGTAAATATACGCTTGCAGTAGTTAGTAAGAAGGGCCTTCAGCATCGATGGGCACATATATTTACACAATCCCCCACCAGGAGATTAAACATCTCCCCTTCCTTCCGAAAACACAAAGTGTTAAAAGGAAATATAAAGAAATTTATCTCTTTAAAAAGGTTACCTGTATGGCCATGTGAATAAGAGGCTATTATCATTTGTCATTCTGAGCTGTAAAGCAGCAGTCGAAACTATTAATGTATATTCTCCAGGAGTTAATTTACATCTTTTAGAAGCATCTGTAGGCACCAAAGTCACCTTATAAATACCTGCTACAAAAGAAAATGAATATATCAAAATTAATAAATCTCATAATTATATTAACATAGGGATGGCTGAGAAACATAGTCAGCCGAAATAGCTACTTTTCAATAATGAAGGTTTTTGTTTGAAATCGAAAATTTTTGTGATTAGAATATTTCCATTACTTTATACTAAGAAGTAAAAAGGATGAGAAACAGATTTAAGTGAATTATATCACTGAGCAATGTCTATAGTTCCTTTTTTAAAAAAAAAAAAAATTATTAACATGACTTGGTGTTTATTATCACCACTTGGTGATTGATTATTATTATTAGAAACTACCTGGCAGTTCATGTTGCAGACGACGGCAGGAGACAGCTCTTCCGTGACATTATCTAGTTTTGGGCTAACTCTTAATTTATAATTCCATTTTATCATTCAAATAAATTCTAGAAGTGTTATTTTAAATAATAAAGTGATTTTCTTTTAATTATGATTTAGTAATCGTCTTTAAATGGGTGGCCTCCCGATAACCGATAAGTACCAAAGATTTTTTAAAATTTATACACAAGCTCTTAATTTGTATTAAATCTTTTATTTGTATTCCTCGAATAGTCTACATACAGCCAGTATTTATTAGAATCTGTTTCAAAAGAAACACTTTTGAGATTGAAACGCCCTATAGAACAATCAAAATTTTATTCTAAAGATGTTATACTTTTTGTGCTTAGCTTTCTTTAAATGCTACAGACTTCATCATTTGACAGAAAAATAATTTAATAATATGTCACATTATCTCCTCTTCAGGCGTTTGGCAAATTGCTATGGCAGTGATTTTTTAGATGGAACATTTTGACTTCTCAATCTTGACTGTAATAATAACCTTACAAATAAGTTTGACTGGGGTGTATAGGTTCATGGAAGCCTTTATCAAATTTTCAATTTGTCAAAATATGTACTTAAAGTGTAAGCTTAGTAGCCGGTTTCGTGACCAGGGAGACTGACTTTTCTCATAAACCTACAAGGGAAGAGGGCCATGGAGACAAAGTCTTTTGTTATTTTCAGAATAAGCCAAACAATAAACACTTCAGGGAAGGGGGAGGGGACAATGGTCTAACTGGTAGGATCCTAGACTGCTGCATTAAGGATACCAGGTTAGAACTCAAGTATTGCACACAAACTTTAATAAGCTCTTCGGTTTCCATACTTCAAGGCTGGATTTCTACATATTCTTCTGGTTTCCACTAAGCATTGTGAGAACATTGAGTAGCTCCTTCACTCAAGAAGAACCAATATTGAACCATAATGCCACCATGTTGAAGAATGTCTCAAACTGGTCATGATCTCCCAACAAACCTGTGAAGTAGGCCTGGGATTTCATGTATGTTGAACAATTTCATTCAAATGCCTAAAACATTTGGAGAGAACCCCTCTCAAGGCAAAAACACTCAAGACAGCCAATCCTCAATAGCCTATATAAGCTGACTAATGAAAGCCAAGGGTAGTGAAACATTATGAATAAACTGAGGATTGGGGTTTTATTCTTGAAATTCAGCCTTTACATATGACTGAAAAATGGGGTTTTAGAAAAATAAGCTCTTCTTTTTTTTTTGTTATTGTTCTTTCATAGAATAACCTAATTTCAGAACACAATATAACAACTGCTAATTTATTTACCTCTATTTTATACAACTCAGGCAAATTTGGACGAATAATTTAGAAACTTGAATGTGTAGTTACAATCTCATCGGACAATGAAAAGTGTTGTCTAAAAACATAACTAAGTAGAATAATAGTAATAATAACTTACTATCTCCACCAGAAGAACAATAAAGGTCATTGTCTTCCTCAATAGTTTGTCTTGAAGCTGTATCTTGAAATGCAACTGATTGAAAGGCAGATATCCAGTCATGCATGTCATTTTCAGAGCTCGCAGCAAAATAATGAATTTTTGTTTTGGTAACAACCTATAAGTTAAAAATGAATTAATTGTACTTAAGGAATATGCTTATAATTTATTAAAACTTCTTATGCAATTTCATACATATTCAGTTGATTCACTATATAAACCACTTAAACTTACTGCCCACAGCTACAAACACATAGTAATAATACCAATAATTGTGTACTTCTAAATTCATAATGCTTTCCATAGTGAACAGCAAGTTATTTATTATTATTATTTATTAACGCCCACTTTTTGCAACTCAGGCTAATTGGGACGGGTTATCTACAGGTTAGCACCCTTTTCTAGCCAGGGTGGGATTTTAGGATGTTATTTAATGAATTTCGTCACTAAATAATTTCCTTTGCCCAGGCGAGAATCGAACTCGCCACTCTAGGTTTGCCATGTGAGATAAAGGTCAACGCTTTAACTCGCATGGCTAACCTGAGCCCCAAAAAAACAGCACATTATAAAATTACTCAATAACACAGGCTTTCTAAATAGGAGAACTAAGTTTCCAGCTGGCTGATACCGTTTATGTTTATATAAAGTAATAACATTAGAACTATTATTTCACAGGGTCTTTTTCAGCTGCTGAGTTCCCTAAAATATAAATAAGGCAGCTAGAACACCAAAATGAGAAATCACAGATATCCATTTAACCATATCCAACTCTTTATACACCCAGACTTCTTGAAGTTAATTTAATTCTATTATTATTACAAATTTTTATATGTCCACTCTGGCAACTGAGGTCATAAAAGTTAAATTTGTCTTAACTCCTTGTAGTGCAATAGCTATTTCTTTTATTTCAAAACCTTAAACATAAAATTTGCCATATCCTTAAAGAAACTTTTAATAGTGCCAAAATAAACTGGCAACTTTCTCTTTCACTACCCTATATCTTGAAAGGCAATGCAAATGTGTATTTAGCACAGAACCACCAGAATAAGTCGGACCCAATATAAATCCAGTAAAGAAGTCCTAAATGATGTAAGAGAAAGAAGTCTTACCAAGGTTATGAAAAAAAGAAGGGTGAAACTTCTTAGGCATATCATAAAGCACAACAATTTCATCACAAATTTTTTGAAGGTAAGGTTTTTAGACATAGAGGGAGAGGATGGCCCAGAAGATAATTTTTTGAAGACATCAAATATTTAATGGATTAGGTTAGGTACAGTAATATGAAAAGAGCAGCTTCCGAAAGAATTCCAATGCTTGCAACAACAAGGTGTAGTTGACTTAAGATCATGAAGATGCCCTGTTAGAGTTTTTTTTTGGCCAAATAAATTTGAAGGTAATTTATTATCAGCAAATTTATTCAGCGATAAGTAAGTACTAGGCTCTACAGTCCAAGGTTGGGTGGCCCAGATTGGCCGTGCGAGTTAAGGCATTGGTCTTAATCTCGAGTGGTAGACCTAGAGTGGCGGGATCGATTCCCGCCCCGGGTAGTAGACATTTATTTAGTGACGGACTCATTAAATAAATTCCTTAGGCCCACCGTGGCTAGAAAAGGGTGGTAACCTGAAGGATAATCCGTCTGGATTAGCCTTAGTAGCATAAAGTGGATGTAAATAATAATAAACAAACAAGTCCTAGATTGCTCAATGTGGTAGGATGATCAACCTGCACGACTTTAATCGCCAAGCCACATTTGTTAGGCACTGGCTTGTCACACCAGGTACAGGATACATTATTTTGGACGAAGTCAGTTCAATTCTTATAATGTGGCCTTTCTAAAAGTCTTTTAATAACAAAAATAGTATCAGGTACAACATGCAGACCCATCACTTCTTCAGTGATTCTGATCTATTTGCACTGTTTCTTAATGCCTCTAAATACCTTTATAAGAAATATTCTCTTCAAGGCCAGAAAAGCTACCCTGATTTCTTTGAAGAGGTATATTCCACACTCATACACAAATGTTGACCTGATAACAGTTATGTAAATTTACTCCTTAGGCTTCCTGGAGGGTTATCTGTATAACACAGAAATATTTTGTCCCAATGTTTATTTAATTTGCTTCCAATTGGCTCTGTGACTACCTCTAATTCACCTTACAAGGAAACATTAACTGTCCAGAGAAAATCAACTCTCTTTTTTAACTTTTTGTTTTATCTCCTGTGTAAGATATGTGCTTCCCAAGCCTACTAATGTACCGCAATAACTTTATTAATAAGAAACTATGTTGAAGACTATACACTTCAAATCAGAAATAGTCCCATCTAAAAGCCTTTAATTCAATTTCCTTCAGGTAAAATATATTAACCTACTTATACTGAGTGTGCTGTTTCTTAGGATTTTATTAAAATGGTAAAAATAAAAATAAACTTTGAATGACCAACAAAAGTTATACACAATAGATTCTGATAAGTAAAATAATGTTCCCAACACACCTAAAACAATTTGTCAAGTGAAAATAAATGATATTGTACTGAAAAGAAAGAAAATACAGGTCTTAAAAAAATAAAGACATGAATTCATAACCTACTGTAAATACATGAGGCTGCGTTTTCTGAGGGTCCTGTATTATTTTTATACAATCTTCTAATGTAACAATAGTACAGGACAATGTTTTAGATGCATTTTCTTCACTGTCATAAACTTCCAGACGGTCTACACCCCTTTTACTGGCACAAAATAGCTGACAAAACTTCTTTTGCCACAATTTCTAAAATAAAACATACATACACATAGAAATGCAATCACTAGTATGAAGCTTATGGATATAAAAATTCATAGATGGAACATGTTATGAATATTACCTTTTTAACTTGCCCATTAGGGGGAATCCATAAATAACCTTCTTTATAGGGTATATCAGAATCTCCAGCCATAATTCATAATTACTGTAAGCCAAGTTTAATTACCTCAGTTAATTAAAGGAAAGTTTATATTAATCACTTCAGTGTGCATTCCAAAACATTAATTCATTATTGTTAACCTTAGAAATATTATTAACGATGAATGTTACTTAAATTGAGACTTAAACCCCAACAGGATTACTATTTCAGTTACAATATTTTTCAAGAAAACATAACATCAGTTCGCATATCCGTAGGGAAATTCCAATAAGTAATAAACAGTGGAGTATTTCGATGCTTACATGTTGGTAGCACTTCATTAGACAATCTGTCAAGTGCCTGAGAAATAAGCATCTACTGATACACGTTCCAAAGCAGTCCTTCAAAGAGGTAACTCTAACACAGTCTCACTTAGCACCATTATTAAAATATAATTATTAATTTATATATATACTAGCTCAGATACCCGGCTTCGCCCGGGAATTCATTTGAGGCTGAATGGTAAAGGTATTTTATTAGCAAGGCTTTACTTTGCACAACATTTTGACATTTATCCGCCCCAGTGTTTAGGGTCTATACCCGTCGTTGCTGTGGATTTGTTAATAATAAAATTCAAGGAAAAGACTTCACTGTCCTCCATATTGTCATATTTCCCGTCTCCTGTGCATTAAGCATAGATTTGAATTATTAAGGACAAAATATTTACATAGATTTGAATTAATTTTTCCAGGTGAGGTACCTGGTAGTTCATATTGGAAAGAATTGTTGAGTGTATCAGTATTTCTACGCTAATTACTTGCTTCATAGATTGTTCCCAAAAAAATGTATAAAACAAAAGTTACTCTAAATAACAAAGTAAACCTCTTTTGTTATGTGCACGTTTGTCGAAAAACAAATAGACAATGAAATATCGCAAATTTTTATTTCAGGCCTCCCTTTAACCCCCACTCCCGTATGAACCTAAACATTTTAATAAAGCTTATTATCATGGAAAAATTAATGCTAATTGACCATCCGAGTTTTGTTGTTCGGTTAAATCGTTAGAGCCCAATAAAATTGTTGGCTCCCGCTAAAGTTTTAGCGTATATCTCGTTTATACTTTGTTATAAGACAAAAGTAAATATCACAAAAGTTACTTCAAATAAAAAAATAAACTACTTTTTTCATGTGCATATTTGCAAAAAAAAAAACAGTAGAAAACGAAATACCGCTATTTTTAATTTCAGGCCTTCCTTACAACCCCCACTCCTGCCCATCCCTAGAAATGTTGGCATGGCTTAATATAATAAAGGCGTTAGTGCTAATACACATACCAAGATTTATTTAGTTCGGTTGAGTCTTTTGTGCCAAATAAAATTGTTTACTTCCGCTATATGTTTTAGCGTATACCTCGTTTATAATTCAGTATACGAAAAAAGTGTATATATCAAAAGTTACTCTAAATAACAAAATAAACAACTTTTGTTATGTGCATATTTGCCGAGAAATCAATTCGAAACGAAATATCGCTATTTTTAATTTCAGGCCTCCATTATAACCCCCACTCCTGTTCTTCTCAGAGAATGTTAATATAGCCTATAGTCTAGTTGGGTTAGTAGTAATATACATACCAAGTTTCATAAAATTCGGTTCAGCCGTTTTTGCGTGAAAAGCTAACAAACAATCAAACATACACGAAAGAAACAAAAAGTCCGTCACGCAGGGGCTGCGTAAACTAAGCAGATTTCCCTCGTGAAGTTTAGTAATAGATAAATATACATACTGCTAACACAACACCGTGAATAAATACAAACGAAAATAAGAAATGTTTCATCCAATTTCAATAGCCTGCCGACAGGAAGCGTTAGGTTAGAAATGTAAACAAACGGGTCCCGCCTCACACCGGAAAGAAAAACAATTACTGAAATATATCAGAATATAACACATTAATTTTATTGAGAACTATTTACTATATCTACTAGTGTAATTAATAATGAGTCAGAATAATTGTTATCGCAATCAATAAAATTTTAGTAGTCCAAACTTTAAGATGGGGGGGGGAGTCACCAGTGCATATTTAAAGGTATAAGGTTCGTATAATAAAGGTCTCTTGAATACAATTTTTGGTATTTAAACTTCCAATAATGTGATTTATTGTGTATCAGAGTATTGTTTACGTAACATGAGTAGAAGTGGTGGTTTGGTGAAAACTGAAAAATCCAAATATCTCGGTTAATATTCAAGATAGAGAATAAATGTATATAACAATATTTATAACAAATTTAATTTGTAATAAGATTGATTCTGTATAATTTTTCGATCCGACGTATAGTAACGGAGATATTTCGAATTTTCGAAAATCCTCCCCTCTAAACCCCCCCTCCCACTGGTCCGATTTCAGCCGTTAACGAACTTGATCTTTCTTTTTACATAAAACGCTTAAATATGAAGTTTGGTAAGGATTAAACAAAAATTGCGACCGCTAGAGCGGTAACAGACAAATATATAGATAGATATATATATATATATATATATATATATATATATATATATATATAGATATATATATATATACAGTTTTGAACGGACCTCATTTTCGTCATCTATTAGGTCGGATCGATGGACATTTGAAGAAAAATGTCGAAAATTCCGTCCGGAGTACAACCTCAATAGCTGATTTCCCTGATGGGAAATCTGCTAAAATGCAGGGCTGGTGTCTATGACATGTGAAACTAAAAGTTATCGTGAAATTTCGCGAAAAAAATGAATGTACAGACAGAGGTTACAATTTTATTTATATATATATATATATATATATATATATATATATATATATATATATATATATATATATACTAGATAACCCGGCAAACGTTGTTTTGCCATATAAATTATTTCTAGTTTCTAGATAAATTCTAGTGTAGACAAAAAGTAACTTACTTATTATAAGTGTGTATGTGGTATATGCATGAGATAGGCATGGAGCACTATGAACGATAAGGGAATATAAAAATAACAAACGCCAAACAATATTATTTTTAAGTTATTATAGTTTATTTCTTAAAATTACATATCACATATTAATTACGACAGTAACACTAACAAACAACATCAATCTTTTAATGTTTAATGTGTTAATAGCCTGAACAATATTTTTTGTTAGCCCATCTTTAGCGAGCACAAACAAGCTGGATGGTTTACCCACTCGAGAGCATGCTATATACGTACAATTGCCCGTGTGAAAAACATGGTGTATTCAAATCTAAGCCACAAATAGACATCGTTTGGCCTTGGGATTTGTTGATTGTCATTGCAAATTGAAATTTTAATCGAAGTACAGTTAAAAACACTATAATTGATCAGTTAGCAAGCGGGATGATAATGATTAAATTACTAAAATGGCAATAAAAAAAATAGGGGTTGGTGATAAAAAAGTAAAAATTTAGGGTTGTATGTATTTTTTAATGCCACATTATAAAAAAATAAAAACAAAAAATTTCGTCCAAAAATTAAAAAAAAAAATGTTAAGGGTGAACAACCCTTATCAATTAGGGGTATGAAAAATAGATAGTAGCCGTTTCTCAGACTTACTGAATACGCATATAAAATTTGGTAAAAATCGGTAAAGTCGTTTCGGAGGAGTACGGTAACTAACATTGTGACATGGAAATTTTATGTATTAGATATATTAAAAAAGTCCGTCACGCAGGGGCTGCGTAAACTAAGCAGATTTCCCACGTGAAGTTTTACAATAGAGAAATCTGCCCAAAAACAAGTGTAGTAAGTAGTAAGGGATCACTAAACTTATACACGAGGGACGAATAGTTACGAAAACGGCCGCCAGAGCTCTCTTCGGAAAGTACCCAACAGCTCACTCCTGCCGACCAATGCATAATACAAATGCAAATATCTCGGCTAATATTCAAGATACAGAATAAATGTATAGAACAATATTTATAGTAAATTTAATTTGCAATAAGATTGATTCTATACAATTTTTCGATCCGACGCATAATAACGGAGATAGTTTGAATTTTTCGAAAACCCCCCTCTAAACCCCCCCTCCCACTGGTCCGATTTCAGCCATTAACGAACTTGATCTTCCTTTTTACATAAAACGATTAAATTCCGAGTTTGGTAACGATCAAACAAACATTGCGACCGCTAGAGCATTAACAGACAAATATATATATATATATATATATATATATATATATATATATATATATATATATATATATATATATATAGAGAGATATATATATATATATAAAATTTTGAACGGACCTCATTTTCGTCATCTCCTGGGTAGGATCGATGGACATTTGAAGAAATTTTTCGAAACTCGCGTCATGAGTACGACCTCAATTGCTGATTTCCCTTAAGGGAAATCTGCTAAAAGTCGTATAAATAAGTGGACATTTCCTTCCAACATTTCACTAATTCTACCCTAAACAAATAATATTCTAAAATTGGAGTACATAGAGGGGGTGAAAGTGTAGTTTAGTCCCCCCCTTGGTGACGCACTTTCAAAATGACGTCCGCGGCCATTTTGTTTTTCTAACTTTATCTTTTTTAACACTTTAGACTTTAGTGACCGCAATAAAAAATTTCCAAAAAACGCCATCGGTGGTTTAAACCGAGGGTGGGGATTTTAATTTTAACTTAATTTTTTTTTCTCACCTAATTTTTGGATCCTTAGACGGTGACGAAACAAGATGGCGTACGGGAGGGAATGGTGGGGGACTAAACTACACTTTAGCCAAAATAAATTAGTTCTAAGAACGCTTTTTGAAGTAAACATATTTTTGGATTCATTGTGGGGTGCTTTTGCGTTATTTCGTTTTAAATACTTTCTTTTAATTTCAGAATCCAATTTCTTTCCCCATGTACTTACTCCAAAGAAACTTTTGTTGACTACAACTTTTATGTCGCAGAATTTTTCAAGTTCCTGAAATAAAGTTTTGTCCATTTTTCGGCTAAAGGATGCGTCAAATCGAAAAAGTGACCGATATAAACTCGTTTTCGAATTAGACTTCCTACAAGAATCCGTCATAAAAAGTATGGAATACCATTGGAAATTCGGAAGTTATGGTCGCGGGAGAAGGTTAGGATGTTGTATGCGGACCTCTTCGTCATCTCCAGGGAAAGATCGATGGACATTTGAAGACATTTTTCGGAAATCGTGTCCGGAGTTCAACCTCAGTAGCTGATTTCCTTTAAGGAAAATCTGCTAAAAATCAACAAATTAAAAAATAGAAAGTGACAAAATTATCACTTTAATTCGTCGAAAGATGGGTGAGAGGTTAGATAAGGGATGAAATATTGTTTGGTTCCCCATATCCTTCAAAACGGAAGGACTCGCGTATTTATTCATACATTAAAAACTTTCTCCTTTTAAAATAGTAGAAACGGGGTGATATTTTTTTTTGGTATTCAGTTTACTTTTAGCTTAAGATAAAAGAAATATTGTTACGAAAACGTCTTGGAATTCTCAATGTGTCAATCAAACACATTTTTGACACTTCTTCTTTTTCTACCCTCCCTAATGTATCTCAGCATGGAGACATTTTAGCAGATTTCCCTTAAGAGAAATCAGCTATTGAGGTTGTACTCATGACGCGTTTTTCGAAATTTTTCTTCAAATGTCCATCGATCCTACTCAGGAGATGACGAAAATGAGGTCCGTTCAAAACTGTAAATATATATATATATATATATATATATATATATATATATATATATATTTGTCTGTTACCGCTCTAGCGGTCGCAATTATTGTTTAATCGTTACCAAACTCGATATTTAGTCGTTTTATGTAAAAATAAAGATCAAGTTCGTTAATGGCTGAAATCGGACTAGTGGGAGGGGGGGGGTTTAAAGGGGAGGATTTTCGAAAATTCGAAATATCTCCATTAGTATACGTCGGATCGAAAAATATTACAGAATCAATCTTATTGCAAATTAAATTTACTATAAATATTGTTCTATACATTTATTCTTCTATATCTTGAATATTAACTGAGATATTTGCATTTGTATTCTACATGTTCTCGGCAGCAGTGGCTATGTTCGGACTTTTTTGTAACTATTCGTCCCTCGTGAATAGGTTTAGAGGTTTCTTACTACTACATCTGTTATTAGGCGGATATCTCTATTGTAAAACTTCACGTGGGAAATATGCTTAGTTTACGCAGCCCCTGCGTGACTGACGATTTTTGAACGGAGATATTTTGTATTTTCCGAAACCCCCCCCCTCCCCCTGGTCTGAGTTCAGCCATTATCGAACTTGATCGTTCTTTTTACATAAACCGCTGAAATATGAAGGTGGGTAATGATCCAACAAACAGTGCGACCGCGAGAGCAGTCACAGACAATTTTATATATATATATATATATATATATATATATATATATATATATATATATATATATATATATATATATATCATCCTAAAGGATACACCAACTCCAAAGATAATTATAATGAAGACAACATTTCTGCTAATTTGAAATGGAAAAGTTATTCTTCTACTAGTAAACAATTCAAAAGTATTTTGTAGTTTTAAGCTCGATGACCTTGGATAATTTTGCACAAATTGATATGAAATCACCTAATAGATTTGTTTCAGTTGAAACATATTTAAAACAAAATATTTACGTTTTTTTTCTAAAAAGTGGATAGTTTTCTGGATCGCCATGGCAATTGGGTTGTTTCAATGATTTGGCTTGTAGGTGGCAATAAAGAAAAATGTCCGTCACGCAGGGGCTGCGTAAACTAAGCAGATTTCCAACGTGAAGTTTTACAATAGAGAAATTTCAGAATAGAGAGTCAATCAGTTACGGGAACGGCCCGAACTAGCTCTTGACGGAAACTCACGACTAGACGACCCGAAGTCATCTCATAGCCGATCTCATCTCAGAAGCTGAAAAAAGAAAAATACAAATATCTCGGTTAATATTCAAGATACAGAATAAATGTACAAAACATTATTTATAGTAAATTTAATTGGCAATAAGATTGGTTCTATATAAGTTTTCGATCCGACGTATAGTAACGGAGATATTTCGAATTTTCGAAAATCCTTCCCTCTAAACCCCCTCCCTCCCACTGGTTCGATTTCAGCCATTAACGAACTTGATCTTTATTTTTGCATAAAACGTTTAAATATCGAGTTTGGTAACGATCAAACGAAAATTGCGACCGCTAGAGCGTTAACAGACAAATATATATATATATATATATATATATATATATATATATATATATATATTTAATTTTGAACGGAACTGATTTTCGTCATCTCCTGGGTAGGATCGATGGACATTTGAAAATTTTTTTCGAAACTCGCGTCATGAGTACGACCTCAATAGCTGATTTCACTTAAGGGAAATCTGCTAAAAGGAGTAGAAATAAGGTATCTATGGCATAGAATTTTCCACAAAGAATGGTCCATGCTAGTGGCAGAGGATTAGACAACACCAAGACTTCAAACATTTTATCGTTCGACCGAGTTTGAATGATAAAAAATTGAAAATTTGAGTTTAGTTTTGTAACTTTAAAAATGAAGGGGAAAATACTAAAAATGTATTAAGGTTTGAGAAAACTGAATAAAGCATCTTTATTCGAACCATTTGTCGTCTCCTACTTAATATAATATAAATGTACAGATCGATTGGACGTCTCTTTATTTATAGGTTTCCGACAAGAATATGTTGCTGTTGGACTAAACTCTAGATACAAAAATTAAATACATAAATATTAATTAACCCCCAGTTCTACTCAATGGATTTTTATTTAAAAATACAGTGCATGTGATGAATTGAGGTCACTAGTCCATTGTGACAGACTTTTATTAGTATCTGGCTGTAGAAATGAGCAGTGGAAGCTGAAAAATAGAAACCCCCAGAACCAAACCACTTATATATAAACTAAGGAGTAGTATAAGTTAATATAATCACTTAATCCCTAATATAATAGCCTCAGCCCAAGTGGACTTTGCACCTGGCGATCGAAATATGCTCAAAATGATTCCTAAAACGTAATTTCATTGGTCCTGCAAAATCTTTAGTGCATCTATATTTAGTCTATCCCCCCCCAATCTATTTTTAGTTACGTTTTTTATTACAAAATCAGTAATAAACGTTGTTTAGAAGAGTTCTTTTGGATTGCAAAATTAAATACACACAAGCTTTACATTTTTTATCACTGCACAATTTATTTAAAATACACTACACACTTGGTTAATTGTTCTTAATTACTACTCACAGAATGCGCTGATAGCGTCACTGTTCTTGTTATTACACAGTCCAATAATTCACTCACGGTCACCGAAGTACACAAAAAGACGGCACTGCACTGTCCTTTAACGCGGCACTAAACTGTTACAGTCGCGGTACAACACTGTTCTTCACAGGAAAACACTTTACCGCACTGCACTAAGTCGCACTGAAGCACTGAACGCACATATGAGCACTTGAGAACAAAACTAAACTGACTAGGGTCGGCCAGGGTGTATTGGCGGCAAACATCAAAGGGACGGCCCAGACCCTTCCAGAACAGGACTCAAACGAGCTCGATCCTCTGTCGGCTTCTTTGATCCACCTCGCACTCCCCAAATACGTGACTAACTCTATTTAATTTGTCATGTATTTAATTTTCGTAACAGTAATTTCATTGGTCCTGCAAAATCTTTAGTGCATCTATTTCAAGAAATGTGCACGTTAATATAAACATATAATGAAGTTAATTACGAAAAATGTGAGAGGGTAGTTAAGTTAATTGCAAACCACATGGAACACATATTCACTCAACCCGAAATTGAATAAAACTCAATGGTCAATGTGATATTCTAAAGTGATAAACTTATAAGAGATATTCTAAATGATAAAGCTCATTTAGAATATCTCTGGTATAACTCAAAATATAAAATATAAGGTGAAATGACGTTATATTTAATATTTTGAGTAATGCCAGTATTAATATCTTAAATGAAACATGTACAGCAATCCAAGATTTACTACAAGTAACAGGATTGGCCTGTAAATTATTTTAAACAAATTTATACTACGTTGAATTCAGAAACCATATACAGTGGGGACAAAAGTACTTTATTTTATAGAACGCAAACACGGGCTTGTTGATAAGGTTAGTTTGTGCTATGGGTACCATTTCTATTCTGCCTTGTTAGGGGGTGTTTCCTCTTCTATAGGGGAGATACCCTTCAATGAAGGGCAGCGCCTTATACAAGACTTTCTTCTCCTGCTTGACCTCCTCCTCCTTCTCCTCCTCCTGCTCCTTCTCCTGCAAGACATCCTCCTCCTATTCCTCCTCCTGCAAGATCTCCTCCTCCTTCGGGACCTTCTCCTTCTACTCCTCCTCCTGCAGGACCTCCTCCTCCGCCTCCTACTCCTCCTTCTCCTGCAGGACATCCTCCTCCTCCTACTCCTTCGTCTCCTGCTCTTCCTTCTGCAACTCATCCTCCTCCTTCTCTTAGGCTTCCCGCCACAAGTTCCACATAAACCAACAATATCATCTGCTGCTAACCTTTTTAATATATACCTGAAATATATTATGTAGTGATTACATGTTTCGTTATCATGCTAAACATTATATGTTATTGTTTGTAATTATATATTATTATCCTTCTTAAAAATCTCAAAATTGAGTAATAAAAGGTCCTTCATGTTCGTCAAACTCTCTAAATTTAAATGTTACAATCTCTAAATTAAAGGTTTAATAGTTTTTCATTAGAGAAAATTCATTTCAAACAAGTAAAAGGTTAGGCAATAAGAATGACTTTCTACCTATCATCTAAACACAGAAAATGCCGAGTGCCTATGAAGCGGTGCTTGTAGTGTGCTATGTCTATGTGCGGTGTGTTATTTGGTGTGTGTGTGTGTGTGTGTGTGTGTGTTGCGGTGCGGTCTGATGCATGCGTGTAATGTGGTTTGAGTGTTGCGGTGCGGTCCGATGCTTGCGTTTTATGTGGTGTGTGTGTGAGTTGCTGTGCGGTCCGATGCATGCGTGTTATGTTTCCCTTAAGGGAAATCAGCTATTGAGGTTGTACTCATGACGGAATTTTTGAAATTTTTCTTCAAATGTCCATCGATCCTACCTAGTAGATGACGAAAAAGAGGTCCGTTCAAAACTGTGTGTGTATATATATATATATATATATATATATATATATATATATATATATATATATATATACTAGCTCAGATACCCGGCTTCGCCCGGGAATTGGTTTGAGGCTGAATGGTGATGGTATTTTTTTTGGCAAGGCCTTACTTTGCACAATATTTTGACATTTACCCGTCCCAGTGTTTAGGGTTAATACCCGTTGTTGGCATTTGTTAATAATAAAATTAATTTTTTATGTAAGTCTTCACTGTCCTCCAAATTGTCATATTTCCCGTCTCCTGTGCATTATGCATAGATTTCAGTTATTAAGGACAAAATTTCAGGCCTCCCTTATAACCCCCACTCCAGTTCTAACCTAAAAATTTTAATATAGCTTATAATCATGGAAGAATTAATGCTAATTGACGTGCTCAGTTTTTTTAAGTTCGGTTTAATGGTTAGCGACAAATGAAATAGATGACTCCCGCTTTAGTTTATAGTGTATATCTCTTTTATACTTTGTTAAAAGACAAAAATGAATATGACAAAAGTTACTCTGAATAACAAAATAAACAACTTTTGTTATCTTCGTTCATATTTGCCGAAAAACGAATAGAAAACGAAATACCGCAATTTTTAAATTCAGGCCTCCCTTACAACCCCCACTCCTGCCCGTCCCTAGAAATGTTGGTATGGCTTGTTATAATGAAAGCGTTAGTGCTAATACACATACCGAGTTTTATTTATTTCGGTTGGGTCTTCTGTCCCTAATAAAATTGTTCACTTCCGCTATAGGTTTTAGAGTATATCTCGTTTATAATTCGGTATACGAAAAAAGTGTATATAAAAAATGTTACTCTAAATAACAAAATAAACAACTTTTGTTATTTTCATATTTGCCGAAAAAACAATAGGAAACGAAATATCGCTATTTTTAATTTCTGGCTTCCCTTATAACCCCCACTCCTGCCCGTCCCTAGAAATGTTGGTATGGCTTGTTATAATGAACGCGTTAGTGCTAATACATATACCGAGTTTTATTTATTTCGGTTGAGTCTTTTGTCCCGAATAAAATTGTTCACTTCGGCTACAGGTTTTAGCGTATAACTCGTTTATAATTCAGTATACGAAAAAAGTGCATATAACAAAAGTTACTCTAAATAACAAAATAAACAACTTTTGTTATGTGCATAATTGCCGAAAATGCATCAGGAAACGAAATATTGCTATTTTTAATTTCAGCCCTCCCTTATAACCCCCACTCCTGTTCGCCTCAGAGGATATTAAAATAGCCTAAAGTCTAAGTTGGATTAATAGTAATATACATACCAAGTTTCATAAAATTCGGTTCAGCCGTTTATGCGTGAAAAGGTAACAAACAAACAAACAAACAAACAAACAAACAGACACCAAAGAAACAAAATGCAGTTATGGTGTCTATGACATGTGAAACGAAAAGTTATCGTGAAATTTCGCGAAAAAAATCAATGTACAGACAGAGGTTACAATTTTATATATATATAGATATATATATATATATATATTTGTCTGTTACCGCTCTAGCGGTCGCAATTTTTGTTTGACCGTTACCAAACTCGATATTTAGTCGTTTTATGTAAAGAGAAAGATCAAGTTCGTTAACGGCTTAAATCGGACTAGTGTGAGGGGGGTTTAGAGGGGAGGATTATCGAAAATTCGAAATATCTCCGTTATTATACGTCGTATCGAAAAATTGTACAGAATCAATCTTATTGCAAATTAAATTTACAATAAATATTGTTATATACATTTATTCTCTACCTTGAATATTAACCTAGATATTTGAATTTTTATTAAATCTGGTCGGCTAACGGACGAGTGACTTTCCCGCCAAAAGCTAGTTCGGCCGTTTCCTTAACTGCTTGGCTCTCGTGAAATTTCTCTATTGTAAAACATCACGTGGGAAATCTGCTTAGTTAGTCCGCGTGACGGACTTTTTATGAAGGCCGTGGTCGGGTATAGTTCGGATTAGGTCGGCCGTTTCCTTAACTGATCGGCTCAGGTGGAAGCTTCTTCTAACCTTACCTGTCGTTTTTAACCTTATCTTACCTTCGTTACTTTGTGAGATTTATGCAAGTACGTTCTGTTCATCCACCCCCCCCCTTCTTTAGTTCTTGGACTACTAAAATTTGAGTTATTAAAATATAAATTATTCTTACAATTCAGAAGCCATTTCAGTTGAGAATTTATTTTAATTAACTGAAAGATTTTTCATTACCGTTTGTATTTAATCACGGTGGTATTGTGTTACCAGTATGCAGATTTTTCTATTGTAAAACTTCACATGGGAAATCTGCTTAGTTTACGCAGCCCCTGCGTGACGAACTTTTTAAAAGCAGATTTTCTAATACATAGTCTGAATTCTAGGCATCTAAGGAAAACGTCTAATTACGCTACACCTGCCTGGGGTATATTTTTTATTCTCACAATACCAGATTGGTATCCTGACAAATTCATATACAGGATTAATCATATTCATATACATGATTCAGATATTGCCTGTAGAAATAAATAAGTAAAAGTGGAATTAATTTAATGACCAGCTGCATGTTCATTCCAACGGTCACAATTATTTATTACTGTTCCTTAATAAAACATGAGTGTACCTTTTCATTTTAAGATCATACTCCCACCGTTTTAACGAATTCTATGTCTGCATGGAGTGTTACACAATTCACATATCTCTCTCATTACTAAGCTATCAATCAGCCCTAGACACGTATGCCACAGCTATTAGTTTCTTTATAATTAATAATAATTACCTATATCTGTCATTCTTTAAGAAATAGCCACCTTTGATGCCTTTATCAAGTGCTTGTTTTATACCTGCCTTCAGTCGACTTGCATCACAACTGACCTGCCAAATACATCAAAATTCTTTATTGAACATTTAAAGGGTTTATTAAAATAATTTCTAGATTACAAGAGATGATCCCAGGTTTTTTTAATACAAATAACTCTGGATAATGTA
This sequence comes from Riptortus pedestris, assembly GCA_019009955.1. Lineage (NCBI taxonomy): Eukaryota > Metazoa > Arthropoda > Insecta > Hemiptera > Alydidae > Riptortus > Riptortus pedestris. The sequence goes on from CM032229.1 coordinate 134,493,543, forward strand.
TGTGCGATTCTCTCTCACACAATTCAATAGAATAATTTTAGTATTAAAACATTTCTAGGTATAAAAGATAGGGCTTGGTAAATCTGAGTTTTAGTGTTAACAGAGTATTCTATTGGGGGGGGGGGAGGTTGGTCCCCATCCAAAATATTAACATTCTTAGCTATTCATAGAATAATTAAACAACGAACAATTTTATTTTCAGGAGAACCAATGGGCACAGGCCTCTCCTTGTAAGCTCCAGATTTTTCTGCCTGTCAGGACGTTGCCACAAGCTGCCAGCAAAGAGAAACACCGGTTGTCTCGCCACCTAGGTAGTGAGTATATGTGCCACTTCTGGTAGCCGATTTCCCTTAAGGGAAATCAGCTATTGATATATATATATATATATATATATATATATATATATATATATATATATAAAATTGTAACCTCTGTCTGTACATTGATTTTTTTCGCGAAATTTCACGATAACTTTTCGTTTCACATGTCATAGACACCATAACTGCATTTTGTTTCTTTGGTGTCTGTTTGTTTGTTTGTTTATTTGTTTGTTTGTTTGTTACCTTTTCACGCATAAACGGCTGAACCGAATTTTATCAAACTTGGTATGTATATTACTACTATCCCAACTTAGACTTTAGGCTATATTAATTTTCTCTGAGACGAACAGGAGTGGGGGTTATAAGGGAGGCCTGATATTAAAAGTCGCGATATTTCGTTTTCTATTGGTTTTTTTGGCAAATATGCACATAACAAAAGTTGTTTATTTTGTTATTTAGAGTAACTTTTGTCATAAACACTTTCATCGTAATCCGAAGTTTAAATGAGTTATACGCTAATGACTATAGCGGGAGTCAACAATATTATTTGGCACAAAAGACTCAACCGAACTAATTAAATCTCGGTATGTGTATTAGCACTGACGCCTTAATTATCATAAGCTATACCAAAAATTCTATGGACGGGCAGGAGTGGGGGTTGTAAGGGAGGCCTTAAATTAAAAATAGCGGTATTTCGTTTTCTACTGGTTTCTCTGCAAATATGCACATGACAAAAGTTGTTTATTTTGTTATTTACAGTAAGATTTATTATATTCACTTTTGTCGTATAACAAAGTATAAACGAGGTTTACACTAAATACTAAAGCGGGAGCCAACAATTTTGTTGGGCACTAACGATTGACCGAAATTAACAAGACTCGGTATGTGAATTAGCATTAATTCTTCCATGATTATAAGCTATATTAAAAATTTTAGGTTCAAAGGGGAGTGGGGATTATAAGAGAGGCTGAAATGAAAAACTAGTTTTTTTATTTTCTATTTGTTTTTCGGCAAACGTGCATATAACAAAAGTTGTTTACTTTGTTATTTAGAGTAACTTTTGTGTGCATTCACTTTTGTCGTAAAGAACACAACACTTTTGTTTGAAGTAAACACGGGATATACGCTAAACGGGAGTCAATAATTATATTAGTACTTATTTAAGGGGTTTTAATAAATGAATATTATGACAAATGATGTTATGTTTTCGTCTTATATGATAGTTCAAAGTATGATTCGGATTAGTGAGGTTATAAATCTTTGTCATCCCCTCCTCATTTATTTATTTTTCCTAGAAAATAACTTTATATAACGTTATTTATTTCGAATAGAAATATAAACTATAAGAGCATTTCCATTATTTAATTTCTATAATGTACCTTGAAGTTATTGAAACAAATATCTAATATAATAACAATTAAACGTTAATGGTAATGTCATTATGACAAAAAACAATATGCGTTTAAACTCGATATGATATTTTCAGGGTACCACTATTATTTAATTCCATTCGGTAGATAAATTGTAAAATAATGTTTTGCATCAATAATATAAATAGAAGAATGTTGAGAAGTCTCATGCGGGAGCGGAAGATGACGGGACCAGTTAATTGAGTTAACTTATTTCCCGCCTGGCATTCCTGGAAGCGATTTCCAGTGAGATTCACTATTACAAATATGATCTTACGTGCAAAACTTTGCCTATACTATGTGAGCTCGGATTGGCTTTTGAAAGGAAATATGTTCATTATAGATGATATTTAATTGGAATAAATGTTACCCATGATTATGGTTTGAACAGTGAAGTCTTACATAAAAAAATATTTTTATTATTAAAAAATGCCAACAACGGGTATAAACCCTTAAAACTGGGATGGGTAAATGTCAAAATAGTTTGCAAAGTAAAGCCTTGCCAAAAAAATACCATCACCATTCAGCCTCAAATGAATTCCCGGGCGAAGCCGGGTATCTGAGCTAGTATATATATAAAATTGTAACCTCTGTCTGTACATTGATTTTTTTCACGAAATTTCACGATAACTTTTCGTTTCACATGTCATAGACACCATAACTGCATTTTGTTTCTTTGGTGTCTGTTTGTTTGTTTATTTGTTTGTTTGTTACCTTTTCACGCATAAACGGCTGAACCGAATTTTATGAAACTTGGTATGTATATTACTACTAACCTAACTTAGACTTTAGGCTATATTAATATCCTCTGAGACGAACAGGAGTGGGGGTTATAAGGGAGGCCTGAAATTAATAATAGCGATATTTCGTTTCCTATAGCTTTTTCAGCAAATATGCACATAACAAAAGTTGTTTATTTTGTAATTTAGAGTAACTTTTGTTATATGCACTGTTGCTGTATACGGAAGTATAAATGAGTTATACGCTAAAAACTATAGCGGGAGTCCACAATTTTATTTGGCACAAAAGACTCAACCGAACTAAACCAAACTCGGTACGTGAATTAGTACTAACGCCTTCCTTATAATAAGCCATACTAACATTTCTAGGGACGGGCAGGAGTGGGGGTTATAAGAGAGGCCTAAAATTAAAAATAGCGATATTTCGTTTCCTATTGCTTTTTCAGCAAATATGCACATAACAAAAGTTGTTTATTTTGTTATTTAGAGTAACTTTTGTTATATGCACTTTTGCCGTATACGGAAGTATAAAGGCGTTATACGCTAAAAATTATAGCGGGAGTCTATACTGTTAACGCTCTTGCGGTCGTAATTTTTGTTTGATCGTTACCAAACTCGATATTTAACCGTTTTATCCAAAAAGAAAGATCAAGTTCGTTAATGGCTGAAATCAGATCAGTGGAAGGGGGGTTAAGAGGGGAGATTTTCGAAATTTCGAAATATCTAAGTTAATATACGTCAGATCGAAAACTTGTATAGAACCCCTCTTATTGCAAATTAAATTTACTATAATTATTGTTATATACATTTATTCTGTATCTTGATTATTAACCGAGATATTTGCATTTTTATTAAGTGTGTGCGAGATGAGATCGGCTGATGTCGGGTCTATTCATAAGTATTCCCCGAAAGCTAGGTCGGCCGTTTCCGTAACTGTTCGGCTGGTGAAATTGGTTTAGATACTCGTTACTGATACTCTTACTAGCACGCAGATTTCTCTATTGTAAAACTGCACGCGGGAAATCTGCTTAGTTCACACAGCCCCAGCGTGACGGACATTTTTGAGTATACGGGTCGCCAATCTGTTTTCCTTTTGCCCACCGTTTTGGTTCCATTCGGGCAACCTGCCCCGCACATCTCCTCTTAAGATCCTAGCATAGCAATAAACCTTTACCTCAATGTGGGTTTTCGTTTCCTTCGGCAAACTTCCACATTAAAAGAGGTTTTTTTTTTTCTGTTATTTAATATACCTTTCATTATTAAGCTATATTTACTTAATATCTTAATGTCATTTAGAATCCCCAAAACAGAGTAAGTAGCGTAACCTTGCAATGAATGAAATACAAGCAACTGAATGACTGCGTACACTTAAGATCACAAGGAAAGCCAACAAGGCGTTTCCACTTGCTGCATTACCTTGCTATGGTGTTGAGGTTGGTTACCACTGACTTTGAGAGGCCCATTATCAAGTTTAACCTCCCCTGGAAGTAGTAATACAATAAATAAGGACAAATCCGGACTATACAAATAGAGGACCAGTATGTAATGTGGAGATGTTTGAATAGTGTATTGTGTGTTTAAGAAGGACAGACTGTGCTCTTTAGAGCAATTTGGTGACAGTGCAGGCCAGTAATAAAGTCCGGCAATTCACAAATATATATATATATATATATATATATATATATATATATATATATATATATACTAGCTCAGATACCCGGCTTCGCTCGGGAATTCATTTGAGGCTGAATGGTGATGGTATTTTGTTGGCAAGGCTTTACTTTGCACAATATTTTGACATTTACCCGTCCCAGTGTTTAGTTTAAATACCCGTCGTTTCTGTGGATTTGTTAATAATAAAATTATTTTTTTATGTAAGACTTCACTGTTCTCCATATTGTCATATTTCCCGTTTCCTGTGCATTATGCATAGATTAGAATTATTAAGCACAAAATATTAACATACATTTGAATTAGTTTTTCCCGGTGAGGTACCTTGTAGTTCCAAAGAATTGTTGAGCAAATTTCACTAAATAATAAAATAAACAACTTTGTTATGTGCATATTTACCGAAACCCCAATAGGAGACGAAATATCACTATTTTTAATTTCAGGCCTCCCTTATAACCCCCACTCCTGCCCGTCCCTAGAAATGTTAGTATGGCTTATTATAAGGAAGACGTTAGTGCTAATTCACATACCGAGTTTGGTTTAGTTCGGTTGAGTCTTTTGTGCCAAATAAAATTGTGGACTCCCGCTATAGTTTTTAGCGTATAACTCATTTATACTTCCGTATACGGCAAAAGTGCATATAACAAAAGTTTCTCTAAATACCAAAATAAACAACTTTTGTTATGTGCATATTTGCCAAAACCCCAATAGGAAACGAAATATCACTATTTTTAATTTCAGGCCTCCTTTATAACCCCCACTCCTGCCCGTCCCTACAAATGTTAGAATAGCTTATTATAAGGAAGACATTAGTGCGAATTCACATACCGAGTTTGGTTTAGTTCGGTTGAGTCTTTTGTGCCAAATAAAATTGTTGACTTCCGCTATCATTTTTAGCGTATAACGCCTTTACACTTAGGTATACGACAAAAGTGTATATAACAAACGTTACTCTAAATAACAAATTAAACAACTTTTGTTATGTGCATAATTGCCGAAAATGCAATAGGAAACGAAATATCACTATTTTTAATTTCAGGCCTCCCTTATAACCCCCACTCCTATTCGTCTCAGAGAATATTAACATAGCCTAAAGTCTAAGTTGGGTTAGTAGTAATATACATACCAAGTTTCATAAAATTCGGTTCAGCCGTTTATGCGTGAAAAGGTAACAAACAAACAAACAAACAAACAAACAAATAAACAAACAAACAGACACCAAAGAAACAAAATGCAGTTATGGTGTCTATGATATATGAAACGAAAAGTTATCGTGAAATTTCGCGAAAAAAAATCAATGTACAGACAGAGGTTACAATTTTATATATATACTAGCTCAGATACCCGGCTTCGCCCGGGAATTCATTTGAGGCTGAATGGTGATGGTATTTTTTAGCAGGCTTTACATTGCACAATATTTTGACATTTACCCGTCCCAGTGTTTCGGATTGATACCCGTCTTTCCCGTGGATTTGCTAATAATAGAATTATTTGTTCTATAAGGTTTCACAGTCTTCGATATTTTTATATTTCCCGTCTCTTATACATGTAAATATGGTGAATTTTTATTTCAGGCCTCCCTTATAACCCCCCTCCCGTTCGAACCTAAAAATTTTAATATAACTTATAATCATGGAAGAATTAATGCTAATTGACATACCGAGTTTTGATAAGTTCGGTTCAGCCGTTAGTGCCCGCTAAAGTTTTAACGTATAACTCATTTATACTTAGGTATACGACAAAAGTGTATATAACAAAAGTTACTCCAAATAACAAAATAGACAACTGTTGTTATGTTTATATTTGCGGAAAAACCAATAGGAAACGAAATATCGCTATTTTTAATTTCAGGCTTTCCTTATAACCCCCACTCCTGCCCATCCATAGAAATGTTGGTATGGCTTATTATAATGAAGGCCTCACTGCTAATACACATACCGAGTTTTATTTAGTTCAGTTGAGTCTTTTTTGGCAAATAATATTGTTGACTCCCGCTATAATTTTTAGCGTATAACGCATTTAAACTTCGGTATACGACAAAAGTGTATATAACAAAAGTTACTCTAAATAACAAAATAAACAACTTTTGTTATGTGCATATTTGCCGAAAAACCAATAGAAAACGAAATATCGCTATTTTTAATTTCAGGCTTCCCTTATAACCCCCACTCCTGTTCGTCTCAGAGAAAATTAATATAGCCTAAAGTCTAAGTTGGGTTAGTAGTAATATACATACCAAATTTCATAAAATTCGGTTCAGCCGTTTATGCGTGAAAAGGTAACAAACAAACAAACAAACAAACATACACGAAAGAAACAAAATGCAGATATGGTGTCTATGACATGTGAAACGAAAAGTTATCGTGAAATTTCACGAAAAAAATCAATGTACAGACAGAGGTTACAATTTTATATATATATATATATATATATATATATATATATATATATATATATACTAGCTAAGGTACCCGGCTTCGCTCGGGAAATCATTTAAGGCTGAATGATGATAGTATTTTTTTGGGCAAGGCTTCAATGTTTACAACTACACTTCCGTCGGCGCGCATTGTTTTGCTGTGAGGGTCAGGCAGGCGACTTATAAATGAGAAATTTCATATTTGAAGAATAAATAAAAATGTGTTCCTAATCTATCCCTTGCCATTTTTTAACTCTTCTTTTTTAATACTTCAAACCATAATCATGGATAGTCTTTATTACAATTAAATATCGTCTATAATGAAACTTATTTCCTGTCAAAAACCAATCCGAGCACATATAGTTAAGCATAGTTTAGCATGTAAGGTTATATTCGTAATAGTAGATCTCAGTGGTAATCACTTCCCGTAATGCCCAGCATTTCACAAGAAAATTAGTAAACTCAATTAACTCTATTAGCCTCCGTCTATTTCCGCTCTCGCATTAGAGCTATCAAGACTCTTCTCCTTAAATTATTAATTCAAAATATTATTGTAATAATTTATCTACCTGATGGCATTAAATAATAGTGTTACCCTAAAAATAATTTATATTATATTCAAAAAGCTAGTCGAGGGGAAGAGATCGTAGTCGTCCCTGCAACCTAAGTAATACTTTAAACAATCATATCGAGTTTAAGAGCATTTTGTCTTTTTTCATAATGACATTAACGTTTAATTGTTATGATAGTACATATTTTTTTCAATAACATGAAGATATCGGAAATAAGATAGTATATAACCAAAATCAAAGAGTTTGATTCCCTACTACTTCCCCTATCACTCCTTGAGGAAATTCAGCACGATTTTTTTTTAATTATACATTATACAAATTAAATAATGGAAATGCTCTTACAGTTTAAATTTCTATTGGAAATAAATAATAAAGTTATTTTCTAGGGAAAATAAATAAATGAGGCGAAAGGGGAGGGGGATTTATAATCTCACTAATCCGAATCATACTTAGTACTAAATATTCGAAATAGATAAGGCTAAAACATAACATCATTTGTCATAATATGCCTATATTAAAAACACTTAAGTGTTATAAACTTATTTAAATAAGTACTAATAAAATCGTCGACTCCCGCTATAGATTTAGCTTATATCCCGTATTTACTTCATTTTACGACATAAGTGAATGAAACAAAAGTTGCTCTAAATAACAAAAGTAAACAACTTTTGTTATGTGCACCTTTGCCGTAAAACAAATAGAAAATGAAATATCGTGAATTTTTACTTCAGGCCTCCCTTATAACTCCCACTCCCGTTCGAACCTAAAAATTTTAATATAGCTTATAATCATGGGAGAATTAATGCTAATTGAACTACCGAGTTGTGTTAAGTTCGGTTCAATCGTTAGCGCCCAATAAAATAGTTGACTCCCGCTTTAGTTTATAGTATATATCTCGTTTATACGTCGTTAAAAATCAAAAATGAATATCACAAAAGTTATTCTAAATAACAAAATAAACAACTTTTGTTAGGTTTATATTTGCCGAAAAGCGAATAGAAAACAAAATACCGCTATTTTAAATTCAGGCCTCCCTTACAACCCCCACTCCTGCCCGTCCCTAGAAATGTTAGTATGGCTTATTATAATGAAAGCGTTAGTGCTAATACACATACCGAGTTTTATTCATTTCGGTTGGGTCTTTCGTCGCAAATAAAATTGTTCACATTCGTTATAGGTTTTTGCGTATATCTCGTTTATAATTCGGTATACGAAAAAAGTGTATATAACAAAAGTTACTCTAAATAACAAAATAAACAACTTTTGTTATGTTCATATTTGCCAAAAAACCAATAGGAAACAAAATATCGCTATTTTTTATTTCTGGCTTCCCTTATAACCCCCACTCCTGTTCGTCTCAGAGGATATTAATATAGCCTAAAGTCTAAGTTGGGTTAGTAGTAGTATACATACCAAGTTTCATAAAATTCGGTTCAGCCGTTTATGCGTGAAAAGGTAACAAACAAACAAACAAATAAACAAACAAACAAACAAATAAACAAACAAACAGACACCAAAGAAACAAAATGCAGTTATGGTGTCTATGACATGTGAAACGAAAAGTTATCGTGAAATTTCGCGAAAAAAATCAATGTACAGACAGAGGTTACAATTTTATATATATATAGATATATATATATACTAGCTCAAATACCCGGCTTCGCTCGGGAATTCATTTGAGGCTGAATGGTGATGGTATATTTTTGGCAAGGCTTTATTTTGCACAATATTTTGACATTTACCCGTCCCAGTGTTTAGGGGCAACGCCCGCCGTTTCTGGGGATTTGTTAATAATCAAATTAATTTTTTATGTAAGACTTCACTGTCCTGCATATTGTCATATTTCCAGTCTCCTGTGCATTATGCATAGATTTGAATTATTAAGGAGAAAATATTGACATACATTTGAATTAATTTTTTCAGGTGAGGTACCTGGTAGTTCATATTGAAAAGAAGTGTTGAGCAAATTTCTCTAAATAACAAAATAAACAACTTTTGTTATGTGCATATTTGCCGAAACCCCAATAGGAAATCACTATTAATATTTTCAGGCCTCCTTTACAACCCCCACTCCTGCCCATCCCTAGAAATGTTAGTATGGCTTATTATAAGGAAGGCGTTAGTGCTAATACACATTCTGAGTGTTTTATTTAGTTCGGTTGAGTCTTTTGTGCCAAATAAAATTGTTGACTCCAGCTATAATTTTTAGCGTATAACGCCTTTGTACTTCCGTATATGGCAAAAGTGCATATAACAAACGTTACTCTAAATTACAAACTAAACAACTTTTGTTATGTGCATATTTGCTGAAAAAGCAATAGGAAACGAAATATCGCTATTTTTAATTTAAGGCCTCCCTTATAACCCCCACTTCTGCCCGTCCCTAGAAATGTTAGTATGGCTTATTATAAGGAAGGCGTTAGTACTAATTCACATACCGAGTTTGGTTTAGTTCGGTTGAGTCTTTTGTGCCAAATAAAATTGTGGACTCCCGCTATAGTTTTTAGCGTATAACGCATTTATACTTCCGTATACGGCAAAAGTGCATATAACAAAAGTTACTCTAAATTACAAATTAAACAACTTTTGTTATGAGCATATTTGCTGAAAAAGTAATAGGAAACGAAATATCGCTATTTTTAATTTCAGGCCTCCCTTATAACCCCCACTCCTGCCCGTCCCTAGAAATGTTAGTATGGCTTATTATAAGGAAAGCGTTAGTACTAATTCACATACCGAGTTTGGTTTAGTTCGGTTGAGTCTTTTGTGCCAAATAAAATTGTGGACTCCCGCTATAGTTTTTAGCGTATAACGCATTTATACTTCCGTATACGGCAAAAGTGCATATAACAAAAGTTACTCTAAATTACAAACTAAACAACTTTTGTTATGAGCATATTTGCTGAAAAAGCAATAGGAAACGAAATATCGCTATTTTTAATTTCAGGCCTCCCTTATAACCCCCACTCCTGTTTGTCTTAGAGAATATTAATATAGCCTAAAGTCTAAGTTGGGCTAGTAGTAATATACATACTAAGTTTCATAAAATTCGGTTCAGCCGTTTATGCGTGAAAAGGTAACAAACAAACAAACAAATAAACAAACAAACAAACAAACAAACAGACACCAAAGAAACAAAATGCAGTTATGGTGTCTATGACATGTGAAACGAAAAGTTATTGTGAAATTTCGCGAAAAAAATCAATGTACAGACAGAGGTTACAATTTTATATATATATAGATATATATATATATATATATATATATATATATATATATATATATATATATATATATATATATATATATTTAAAATAAGTGAAATAAATATCCATATAGAGGACTATTCCATTAGCTTAGCATTAACACAAAATATCGCTTCACTTTTCGTTTTGGTAATCTTGTACCTAATATCAGAGAAACATGAGGGGCCTGGAGCATTGAAATCATTTGAATTTCGACCAGCAAAGTTACTTTTAATACTGGAAAATATATTCTAAATGCAATTTATTATTTTCAATTTCCGAACAAAACCAATATTAGCTATGATATTGACTATTAAGTATTGACTTCCAAGTAACGCTTTTCACCCCTGTCAACATAAGTAAAGAATAAAATTTAATATTTTGAATGGCTAATCTCCCAGTGCAATATCTACGAACAAAAGGAAACTATTCATTAATATTGAATATGTTACCTGTGATTTAGCGTATTTCAACAATTCTGTCATCGTGAGTCCCTTTGTGGGGTCCAAAGTTTTTATTGCTTTGACCAATACTGGCACAAGCATCCGTCGATTTGGCGTTCTGCATTCTTTGTATTTTCCTAGCTCCATTTTTTCTCCATACTATGATTACATCAATTTTGTCGAGAAAGTAAGTTTAAACGATTTAGACAATTTTTAAAGCCAGAGAAGTCATAATGTGTGATTAACTATTTTTTTTTAACAAAAATGACAATATGATTATTTTCCATCTTGTGCGTTGAACAGGTGATATAATTACTGTTGATTTGTTTTACCTTTTGTAGACAGGCCAATTAATGCATGAAGTGAATGAAACTGTAAAATAAGTAATTTTATAACGTTTAGGAAATAAATTCGTTTGTTATTTATTCATTAACGTCTACTTTGTGCTACTGGGGCAAATTGGGACAGTTTATCTACAGATCGGCTATCTGTTACTCGTCATCGATAGTTTGAAACATAACGTTTCCATTTGCTAACTGTTCTTACAAAATATATGTTGGAAATATATATAAATCGGAAATAATAGTTTCGAATTCTGGACTACGAAATATTCTTTAATACTGAAAAAGTTTATTCTAAATCCTCATATATTTTGATATCAATACCAGAACTAATATTCAAGATAAATATATTTTTTTCACGTAAACCCTCACTCCTGTTGGCGGTAGACAACGATAAAAAATACCGCCGTGCATGAACTAAGCAGATTTCCCAAGTAACACACTTGTGATCTCATGTCACCACATATTCTTGATTTATATGTATAAAACATATGAGTAGAAGAGGGGGGGGGGGGTTACTGAAGGCAGAAAACAAAAATGTACGTCTAACTCGCTTAATACTTCAGTTAACAAAAAATACATAGAACAACAATTGTAGACTATCAATAGTTTGACAAGATTGGAACTATAACATTTTATGATCAGACTCATAATAACGGAAATATTTTGTATTTTCGAATTCCACCTCCCCCCTCTTAACCCTCACTATTCCAGGTCCGAGTTCAGCTAATAAAAATATGATCCTTAGTGTTGACTGAAACTGTTAAATATCGAGTATTGTATGGTTCAAACATTTTCGAAACAAAAGTTTGAAATCTTAATTGATGACGTCATCACAAAACGAATTCGTACGTACCTCGTACAATAAATGTCCCTTGAAAACAATATTTGGTATTTAAGATTATAATAAAGTGGCTCATTACACAACAGCTTATTGTCAATATGACCAGAGTAGGTGTGGGTGTTTACTGAAGGTTAAAACTAAAAAATCCAAATGCCCCGGTTAATAATAAGATAATGAAAAAATGTACATAACATCATTTATAAAACATTCAATTACGACCACTAGAGTGTTAACAAATATATATATATATATATACATATATAGACACACACACACAATTTTGGATGGACATCATTTTCGTCATCCCCAGGGTAGAATTGATGGACATTTGAGGATTTTTTTTTCGAAAATTGCGTCATGAGTACAACCTCAATAGCTAATTTCCCTTTATATCTAAATCTGCTGTAAGAAACTAGAGAATTAGAAGCAGCTTTTAAAAGTCAAGTAGACAAAGATTTCAATTATTGGAAAACTACTAATATGATATGATAATAATGTCATTATTCCACTAAAGTTTTAAATTGAACAAATTATGATTAATGATATAAAAACTGTAATGGAAATCAACTTTCTTAAAGAAAGTGAGAACCATCAGTAGAAAAACTCGATGTTGTAAAAACATCGACCTTACAAGCATAGTCTATCGACTATCAATTCCTACATGCAGAGTGTGTTTACTCTTTGAAACCCAAGTTCAGAGGTATTGTTTTGTTTTCATGTCTCCTCAGGAGGAGGACATTATTTGAAATTCCATGTTTGTCTTATTGAGTATATATTCTAGTTTTACGAAATATGGATGCAGTTTACAGAGACGAATTATTGTACCTTCAAGAGTCTGCTCCAATACATATGAAAAATGGAAGGCCTTGTTCTAAGTCAAGTGTTGAGCCTGCCTATGTTAAATTTGTAAACAACACCAGATGTAAAGTTCGAATTTACTGGCTCGACTATGATGGAAACAAAGTACTATATAATAAAGTAGGTCCAGGAGAATTTCTGGAGGTAAATACCTATGAAACCCACTTATGGGTTTTTATAGATGACATTACTGGAGATAGATTAATGGGGGCTGGAAGTTATGTTTACAGCCCTGTTCCATTCAGGCTATCAAAGGAAATGGTAGGCTCTATCCCATTGGCCTTAAGAAGAGTGGTTCCCATCAGATATCCCTTGCTTACTTTGAAGAAAAGGGCATTGCAAGTCATAAGAGATTCTATTTCAGAAGCTGCAGATATTGAAGAACTGGAACTTCCCAAGTCATTAAAAAATGATTTATTAGTTTCTCTAATAATAAAACACCGAACATTAAGGTATAATATAAAAGTAGTTTCCCTATTGGACGTTATGCAGAAAGGAATCAACAACTAATATTTTGAGAAAATGATTCTCAAAATTTATGATTTGTGGGTAGTTCCCAGATTGTTTGTAACATCGTATTCTAGTATAAAAGTTATTTCTGTTCTTTACAAAGTTTTTAAAATCGTTAATCTATTTTGACTCATTTTTAGTTCTCTCTGTGTTTGTTTCTTTCTGCTTTAATATGTCCAGTTATATTTCACTCTTATATATTATTATTCAGTGATAAATATTCATTTTTTGATCTAATGAAAGAAACTTATCTAATAAATGTAGCCTTGATTGAGTTATGCTTAGGTTCAGTAACCACCCTTGTTTATTTACCCTAATTAATTTGAAAGGAATTCACTAATAGCAATTTTAGGATTTCTTTACACCCACTCATTGTAGTTGTCAATATGATTGCTCTCCCTGACTGTCATGTTTACCCTGCTCCTCCAAGTAGAGTTAAAATAAGATAAAACTTGGGAAAGGAGGCTGTAGTGCTTCTGAAATAGTGCACCTCCCTCACTGGTTTGGTGAGATAGGAAAAGGATGGCTTTAGGCTTTTTCTTTAAACAAAATGAGGTTGATTGTATGACAAAATTACACTTAAAATCTATTTTGGCCCAAATGAATGAGGTTCAAAAACAACGCCAGTTGCAATTTTAGTGGATTTCCCTTGCAGGAAATCAGCTATTGAGATTGTATTCTTGACACAATTTTTGAGAAATCTCTTAATCCTACCCAGGAGATGATGAAAATCAGGTCTGTTCATAGCTGTATGTATATATTTGTCTGTTTATGCCCTAGCAGTTGCAATTTTTGTTTGATCCTTGCCCAACACTGTATTTAAACATTTTATTGAAAACTAAAGATCATGTTTGCTAACGGCTGAAATCGGACCAATGGGAGGGAGATATCAAAATTTAAAATGTCGGTTATTATATGAAAATCAAAGAATTGTATAGAACCAATTTTATTGCAAATTTAATGTTCTATAAATGTTGTTCTATTCATTTTTTATTTATCTCCTACTATTAACCGAGATTTTTGCATTTTTTAATTTTCAGCCTTCAGTAAAAAAAACACTTTTAGTCATTGCACTTTTACAATAAGCGAATATATCATGAAACGTCTTATTTCAAGCTTATATTCCTAATATTGTTTTCAACAGATCTTTACTAGATGAGTTATGTAATCCATCATTAATTAAGATTTTATTGAACGTCCACTTCTACTCATCAAATTATTATTTGGAAATAAGAGAATATATGGTGCAATGAGATCAACAGTCATAACTGCATGTGGGAAACCTGCTTAGTTTCGCAGCCCCTGTGTGGCATGTTTATTAAAATTTCATATCTATATTGTGGGTATCTATTTATAGTTCAGGATGAAGAAAGAGTCCTTAATCCCTCACATTGATTTATTTCGGAGAGCCACTTTCAGAACACACTCTGTTTTCTGTTGGAGAACAGAACATACAGTGTTTATCTTCAGTTGGAAACATTGAGGGGTGTTGAAGGTAGAGCGTGGAAGTTTTCGCCTTTTTCTGTGACCCTGATTCGTATCCTTTCCCAGAGTTTGTAATCTATACGTTGTTTGCCGTTCACTCACTAGTGAGTGACTGTAAACTTTGATATATGGAAACTAAACTTTATTTTAAACTTTTAACTGGAAAAGAAAGGCTGTGTGTGTGTGTGTGTGTGTGTGTGTGTGGGTGTGTGTTGTTGTGTGTGTGGGTGTGCGTGGTTGTGTGTGTGTGTGTGCGTGGTTGTGTGTGTGTGTGTGTGCGTATGCGTTTGAATTTTCAACTAGTAGGGGAGGTGTCCTTCAATGTCATAACACCTATTCTTCAATATCTTCATTAATAACTAATATTAGTTTTATCGAGAAAATAAAAAGTAAAAATTGTATTGTGTGTTCCTAAACTTTTATATTTATGAATTCCAAAATTTTGACTCTTGACATCTGGATGCCAAAGACTTTATTTGTGTTCTATGAAAATGCTTCAACATAATTGAGAAACTTTTTTGTATGTATTAAGGAAATGATTAATGTTAACATCTATGATTTCATACTTTTCTACCTCCTTCAGGAGCAGGGTTTACTTCAACATCAAAACATATTTTTGTCAATGTCTTTGTTAATATTGGTTTTATCAGAAAAATCTACAGAACATACTGTGTTTAAAATGTAATTGTCAATCGTAATATATTTCTTAAATTTATGAATTTCAAAACTATGATTTCCAACTTCCAGTTGGGAAATATCATTCCTCAAGAAGGTGTGAATTTTTATTTAAATTTATTTAGGTAATGAATTATGTCATCATACACTATATTACGTTCTACTATCATTGACAGGACTGATGGTTTTTATAGAATGACATAAATTATATTTCAGAGGAAAACCAATTTTTTCAACCCACAATGATAGTCAATACAGTTAACTCATTACTTCCGATTTCTAGTCTCCACTTTATACACCTACGGTATAGCAGAACGCCTTAACAGAATTTTATCATATATTTTCCCTGAATTCAAATATCATGGAATCATTATATTTTGATGGGAAACTCTATTCAATTGAACCCATAAACAATTATAAGTTTGTCTATATATTCTTAAAAGTACACAACTATAATTTGTTGGCAATGTTAATCCATATATTTTGGAAACTATTATTATTTCAATTCATTAACAGTTATATATTAATATAGCAATTATATATATATATATATATATATATATATATATATATAGCTGTATATTTGATACTTTTTGCATAACATATATAAAAACTGAATTACTGCATACTTACTGAACATGCACCAGGGCATTTGTGTTCTGATAAATATGATGGATTCATTTCATACATGAAATACGAATGTAATATGAACTTTATTTTCTATGGCATCCATTCTGTTTCAACCCGTCAATGACGGTAAAACAGCTGGTTTTTAAGTAAAACTCTAGGGTTTGTATATTCTATTAAACTTCAGTGGGGATTTTTTCATGTTCAGGTCAGTTTAAGAACAAGATCATCAAAACTGGAAGTATTGTCTGTCCGAAACATTGTTGCTAAATCTATGGATTGAGTATGTTAATGGATTTTTATATTTGTGAGTCAACCTCAAATTACAGCATAATAGGATATATGAAATTTTAATTTTTAACTGGGAGTGGGAATTATGCAAAATCAAATATTTGTCAATATCGCCATTAATATTGATTTTGACCTACATTTTACCTAAAATGCTACATTTTGCATTTGAAAGTTTTGACTTCCAGTTTCTGGTAACTTAATTAGAATATATTAGTGTTCCATGAGAGATCTTAGATAGACTTGTGAATTTTTATTTGGCTATTTTTATCTTACTACCACCATCTCTAGTTTACTTTGATGTCAAAACATATATTTGTCGATATCTTTGTTGTTAAAAGTTTTGAGTAGAATTCATTTTATGGACCTAATACTTTAATTAAATTTCTGATTTAGAAAATTTTGATTTTTGGTCACATTGCTCCAGGAGAGTGCTTACATTGAATTACACATTATTTTTTTTTTTTGTATATTTTATCAAGGCTATGAATATATTATGAACTATGTTTTAGTTTACATTATTAGTTCATAATTTAGTTAGACTGTCGGATCCTTGGCATTCCAATTTTAACATAAAATATATTTCTAATTCTAGACACCTTCGAAGAACCGCTAATTAAGCAGCTCCTGTGTGACAGACTATTTTGATATTTGCATTTTTACTTCCTTTTACAAAGTAAAGGAAGTTTATAATCCCAACAAATTTTGGTTTTCAGATTTCAACGGAATTATCCACTTTGACCCTCCCTGAACCCAATTTGAATAGTTTCGTCATGACATCTGTAGGTATGTATGTATGTACCTATCGCATAATTCAAAAAGGACTAAACTTAGAATGTTGAAATTTCATAATTGACTGCTGTACACTTCTAATGATTAAAGTCAAATATGAGGGAGAGGGGGGAGGTTAGAGGAGGCAAAATTAGAAACTTTCAAGCTTCTTCATACTTTTTAGACGTACAGAATATTTGTTTTTTTTTTTTATTTTTTATTTGTTTCTCTGATCTATCAGTTCTGTGATTCTCATCTGAAGCCATCGTCAATCCTATTTCTATGTTCTCTAAGGTTGTATGTTGGTAAAGTTATTTCTAAGTTAATTTTAAAAAATGCATTAAATATTTGTTTGAAATAACAAAAATGTTGAAAAATAGGTAGTCTTAATATTTAATCCCATATATAATCTAGTGGAAATCTTTATGTTAGTTTAGTTAGGCCCTGAAGGGAAATCAGCTATTGAGGTTGTACTAATGATGGGATTTCCGAAAAAAAAATAACATGCCTATTGATCTTACCCAAGAGAGAATGAAAATGAGGTCCGTTCAAAATTATATATATACTGTCTGTATGTATTTGCTGTTGAAATATGTGTTGATGTTTGGAATGAAAAGTTTTAAATGTTGTCATTTATTAGTTACAGTCCATTGTTATTGCCACTTTTGTTAGATGAGTTTTAGCATATATTTTACATGGCCTTTGGAGATTTTATTGTAACATTCTGGTAATTGGGAATCTTTTGAAGCAGACAGCTCTGTTAGCCAATTCATTTCCAAAATTATCAGAATGTTTTTTAACCCATGAAAAATATGTGTTAATATGATTTAATTCTGCTATAAGGTCTCTGATTTGTGTTGTTAACAGGTCATAGATTGTACGGTTCTGTAATTTTTGTATTGTTTCTTTACTGTCGGTGCATATACAAAGTGTATTATGTTGTGTATGTTCAGTTTGTATTTTTTGTAAGGTTTTCAGTACAGCATATTGTTCTGCTTGAATTTTTGTACATTTGTGTTCCAGTCTAAATTTATGTATCTCTGTTAGTTCCTGATCAATGAATATTACACATGCGCAGCCTACATTCTCCCCCTCTTTACTCGCATCTGTATATATTTCGGTTTTAAAAGGTTTATTTCCTTGATATATTAATATATTTGGAAATTTGCCAGGGTGATACCATATTTTGTATTCCAATTCTGATTCAACAAATTCAGCTTGAATTTCATTTGAATTAATAGACTTTTTAATAAGGTTATATTGATCAACCAACGCATGTACTAATAAATCAATGGGGACTATTTTAGCTAGAACCCAGGCTGCATCATACAAAACTGTTTTAAAACCCTATATAATTTTGATTGCCATCAGTCTTTGTACTCATAATTTCTTTAAGTTATGTTGTTTGTTAAGTCCAGTGTGCCAAATGTTTATTCCATACGTGAGGCAAGGAAGGATAGCACCTTTATATAATATGTGTAATGCGTCTGATTTCAGTTCCCGGGTGATTCTTGCTGCTATAGATAATGTGTTGATGAGTTTCAATAATCGTTCTTGTAGTTTGTCTATACGTATGAGTATTCCAATTAAGTTTACTGTCTTAAGAATATACCTAGATATTTGATTGAATATCATTCGATCATCATATACCATTTTGTATGTCTCGTCCTTGTATAAGTATATATGTAATGGTGTAGGTGATTTTTTATGAGTAAAAATAATGTATGAAGATTTTTGAATATTAAAATATAGTTTATGTAAATGTGCCCATTTTTCTACGATGTCTGTAATAATGTTAATATACACCTGTAGTTGTTCAAATAGTAATAAGCTGTTATATCATAAACCACTTCATTCCAAGGTTAATTTTCAAATATTGTTTTCATTGAATTTCATGCGATATCTCCAAATACATTCTGTTGATCCCCCTTCTTTTATTCTTGGACTACTAAAATTTGAGTGATTGAGATGAACATTATTCTGATTCATTATAAATTACAGTAGTAGATATAGTAAATAGTTTCCAATAAAATTAATATGTTATATTCAGATATATTTCAGTAATTGTTTTTCTTTCCGGTAAAGAATATTTCTATCAGTGGAGCTTGGAGCGGTTGGCAGACCTGTTTGTTTACAATACAGGCATTTTCCATTGGGAGGGTATTAAAATTGACAGAAGGATTTCTCATTACCGTTTGTATTTATTCAGTTAACATTCACTGGTGTTGTGTTACCGGTATGTAGATTTATCCATTGTAAAACTTTATATGGGAAGTCTGCTTAGTTTACGCAGCCCCTGCGTGACAGACTTTTTTATTTGATATGCAGTTGAAATCTCATCCAGCTGAAAAACACCATTATTTTGTTTAATGATTATGTCGGAAAGATTTTTTTTCATTACTCGTTCCGCTTGATTACTTTACTTTATCAATTGGGTTTGAGACTAAATTAGCAGAAAAGTCTTCTATTTTTTAAAATAATTTAATTAATATCTTTTTATTATCTTAGTCAACAATTAAATAAAAACAGTCTAATGGTGACACAGGAGAATGCATAGGGTCACAAATGATATTTCATCCTTATTGATAAATCATGTTCCTCAAGGAGAAATTATCTAAAAAGGATGCATAACGAGAGATATACTAGGTCCTCTTCTAATTACTTCTTTCTTCATTTGTTAGATGTACTCTAGTAAAGAATTATACAGACGGATCCAGAGATTTTTCTCCTTATGCAGTCTTTATCAACTTTTTTCCACGATTACTTCTTAGTTAAGCACAAGCACAACAGAGCTCATATTATTTCACATAATATTTCAGTTATTCTAAAGTAAACTTTAAGGTTGCTTGTACAATTCATTTTTAAATTGTTACTTCTGATACCAATTTTACACAGGTCTTACAACCCTAACTATGATGATTAACTTGAAACCAAGAATAACAGCAACAAGATCTTCCACCTATATATATGAAGTTCACTTTCCTTGACATTGGTACATATTTTACTTGACATTGGTGCATGTCTTCTTATTATTTTAGTTTATTACATTTTTGAAACATTAATTGCTATCCATATGTGTAATATATTAGACACAATATTTTAATAATACTTCTTTGAAACCTCAATTTAATGAGCTAATTGGAAAACAGATTTGGTGACAGAAAAATAGAGTGAAATACTTGCTAAATTGAAAGTTTTTTAAATACCAAATTTTATATTAACAACAAAATTTAAAAACAGTAAAAATTATTTGGTAACAAATGCCAAAGAACTGATTGCTGATTTTCCTGTAATTGTATATGTCTTGATGATTATAGCTAAAGTTCCAATTGAAATTTACCGAAATCTGCTTTGTATGTCAGAATGCTGACCTAGGACAGGAAGTATGCTTAAGAGTGATGTTTGAGATAGAGGGACAGGCATAAGTTGCTCGTACTATACACACTATCACAAGCCTCTTCCCTTGTTATAGATTGCTGTCTGTGCCATTTCAATAAAAGACCAGAAGTGGCTGGTACATTTAAACCACATAGCAAAGCCAATAATGTTTCTGTGGAGGAAGGGTTAAGAAAAATGATGATCGTCATTTCTTTAGTTTTTCCTTATGTTCTATATGTTAGGCCAATGCTTTCGTACCATTTCTATGCTATGAAAATAATACTTTTTTTCTACTTGTTTTTTTTTTTTTACATGTTCTTCCTTGGCTACTAGGACCTCTACATCAAATCCAGAAAGGTCATATTTCAAATGGAAAAGATAGACAACCCTTTGAACCATATATATGGTGGATAAGAGATTTCTCGGAGTCTGCAGTACTTTCCAGCTGTCTTAGATATCAGTATTGTGTGTACAAGGACATTGTTGTGAAAAAGCCGAACTTCTGCTCAATTTTCCCCACCTTTGCTCTTTTACTAATTCAACTGATGAAGTAGTAATTGGCATTCACAACAATGTCTGCTTCAAAATAAGATCACTTTCTTAAGTATCTTTAAAAATTGGGTCATTTTATTAACTGCATGAATTTTGCATTTAGGAAGGATGCTTTCCACACCTTCCCCTTTTATAGATCTTTTTTACCTAAGATGGTCTGTAGTTTAGGGCCATTTTAATAATTGAATTGAATTAATTATTTGTCATTGTTATACCCATGTAAAAACTCATTTTAGCAGTGAACATGCTCCTCATTTAAAGCGCCTCAAAGTATTTTTGGAATGAATTTTACTTGGACTTGCCTAGTTCATAAATGAACGATTTTAAAGCTCATCAGAATTTTTTTTTTTTTCTAAAAACTCTCTAAAATTTCTAAAAAAAAAGTTTCTTTTACAATGGCTATATTTTTTCAAATTAAATCTAAAGTTCTCAGTTTTGTGCTTCATTAAATTGAGGATTTACTTTGTTGTAAAGCAGATCATGGGCTAAGTTTTCTTAGTGATTACAGTTCTTTTCACGTACAGCTGGTTTTAATTTATAAGGTATTCATCTTTTTTACTTTTAGAATGTTACTGTACATATTTTTATTTCTGTGATTTTTGTAAATGAGATTAATAAATTAGTCCTTATATTTTCTTATTTCTGAAAGATTATTGTAAATATTATTTAGAGAATCTAGTATAAATAAATTATTATTATTACTCATCCTGAGAACTGTGGATTGGTTCAGAGAGTAAATAGTCATTCACATTTGTTTTTTATGTGTTGTTTCATAAAGTTTTTATATATGTAATATGGTTTTTGTACAGTTCTAAATGTATATATGTCAAAAAATAAAAAATGTGCCTGTATTTTTTTGTAAAGAATATATTTAATGTTCCAGGCTCATTTATATAACTATTACCTTTATGTAATTTCATGAACAATAGTATTAAATTTTCTGAATAAATGTTTAAAAAGTTGTTGAATTAAATTTTTTTTTTTTTAATTTCACCCATTCAAGACATAATAGGGTATAAAATAGAGGTATAAATTCGTAGGCTATCCCTTCGTATAATAAGCTGGTCTCTGATATCTCATTGGATGAATTAGATCGACTTGTCAGAACTGAAATGACTAAAGCACGAATCCATCATCCGACTTCTTCAATGGCAAGACTGTATATCCCCCGAAAACATGGAGGCCGGAGTCTCGCTAATATAAAGAATCTATGCCGTTCTCGGGAGATAAATCTCAGGAACTATATAAGGTCATACGTCATATAATATAATCTTTAAAGAAATGAATAAACTGGATGATGGGCATACAGCCTACAAATTGATAGGCAATATTGATCTGAAGGCCAACTTAGAATCCGAGTGGAAGAACATTATAGTCTGCTCATGGATTTGGAGATGAAGAAATGTCTGTGGCCTGGCTTAAGTCAGGAGAGCTATTCTCAGAAACTGAAAGGTTTATAATAGCTATCCAAGACCATGTCTTTACTGGAGCTTATAGACGCCATGCTCTAAAAGAAAATAGTGTCTCCGAAGAGTAGAATGTGCAATAAAACAAACGGGTCTGTTCAGCATATTACTGCAGGCTGTGAAATACTGGTAGGGACAGAATATTTGCAGACATAATAATGTGACAAAAATATACCATCAGGCGATAGCTAGTAAATTCGGCATGCTGGATATCGTTACATCCCTCAAAAGATGATTTAAAAATGTATTGGGATGAAGCGATGATGACAGACCATACTGCCCCTCATAATTAGCCATTGACAATGGAAAAAAGTCTGTCACGCAGGGGCTGCGTAAACTAAGCAGAATTCACATGTGTTTTACAATAGAGAAATCTGGTAACACAACACCACCTTGATTAAATACAAACGGTAATGAAAAATCTTTCAGTTAATTAAAATACATTCCCAACTGAAACGGCTTCTGAATTGTAAGAATAATTTATATTTTAATAACTCAAATTTTAGTAGTCCAAGAACTAAAGAAGGGGGGGGGGCGGATGAACAGAACGTACTTGCATAAATCTCATAAAGTAACGAAGGTAAGGTAAGGTTAGAAGAAGCTTCCACCTGAGCCTAGCAGTTAAGGAAACGGCCGACCTAATCCGAACTATAACCGACCACGTGTCCCACAGACTTCATAAAAATGCAAATATCTCGGTTAATATTCAAGATACAGAATAAATGTATATAACAATATTTACAGTAAATTTTATTAGCAATAAGATTGGTTCTATACAATTTTTCGATCCGATGCATAATAACGGAGATATTTCGAATTTACGAAAATCCCCCCTCCCTCTGGGACGATTTCAGCCATTAACGAACTTGATCTGTCTTTTTACATAAAACGGTTAAATATCGAGTTTCGTAACGATCAAACATAAATTGCGACCGCTAGAGCGTTAACAGACAAATATATATATATATATATATATATATATATATATATATATATATATATATATATAAAATTGTAACCTCTGTCTGTACATTGATTTTTTTCGCGAAATTTCACGATAACTTTTCGTTTCACATGTCATAGACACCATAACTGCATTTTGTTTCTTTCGTGTATGTTTGTTTGTTACCTTTTCACGCATAAACGGCTGAACCGAATTTTATGAAACTTGGTTATATATATATAATATATATTATATAATATATAAAATTGTAACCTCTGTCTGTACATTGATTTTTTACGCGAAATTTCACGATAACTTTTCGTTTTACATGTCATAGACACCATAGCTGCATTTTGTTTCTTTGGCGTCTGTTTGTTTGTATGTTACCTTTTCACGCATAAACGGCTGAACCGAATTTTATGAAACTTGGTATGTATATTACTACTAACCCAACTTAGACTTTAGGCTATATTAATATCCGCTGAGACGAACAGGAGTGGGGGTTATAAGGGAAGCCAGAAATTAAAAATAGCGATATTTCGTTTCCTATTGGTTTTTCGGGAAATATGAACATAACAAAAGTTGTTTATTTTATTATTTAGAGTAACTTTTGTTATATTCATTTTCGTCTTTTAACAATGTATAAACGAGATATACACTATAAACTAAAGCGGGAGTCAACTATTTTATTGGGCGCTAACGATTGAACCGAACAACAAAACTCGGTATGTCAATTAGCATTAATTCTTCCATGATTATAAGCTATATTAAAATGTTTAGGTTAGAACGAGAATGGGGGTTATAAGGGAGGCCTGAAATAAAAATTCTCGATATTTCATTGTCTATTAGTTTTTCGACAAACATGCACATAACAAAAGTTCTTTACTTTGTTATTTAGATTAATTTTTATTTTTTTATACATTTCTCCAGGAACAATGTGTGGAACAAGTAATTTGTGTAGAAATATTGATATGCTCAACAATTTATTTCTATTTGAACTATCAGGTACCTCAGCTGGAAAAATTAATTCAAATCAATGTTCATATTTTGTCCTTAATAGCTGAAATATATGCATAATGCACAGGAGACGGGAAATATGATAATTTGGAGGACAGTGATAATGACTGGGACGGGTAGGTAAATGTCAAAATATTGTGTAAAGTAAAGCCTTGCCAAAAAAGTACCATCATCATTCAGCCTCAAATCAATTCCCGGGCGAAGCCGGGTATCTGAGCTAGTATATATATAAAATTGTAACCTCTGTCTGTACATTGATTTTTTTCGCGAAATTTCACGATAACTTTTCGTTTCACATGTCATAGACACCATAACTGCATTTTGTTTCTTTCGTGTCTGTTTGTTTGTTTGTTTATTTGTTTGTTTGTTTGTTACCTTTTCACGCATAAACGGCTGAACCGAATTTTATGAAACTTGGTGTGTATATTACTACTAACCCAACTTAGACTTTAGGCTATATTAATTTTCTTTGAGACGAACAGGAGTGGGGGTTATAAGGGAGGCCTGAAATTAAAAATAGAGATATTTCGTTTTCTATTGTTTTTTCGGCAAATATGCACATAACAAAAGTTGTTTATTTTGTTATTTAGAGTAACTTTTGTTATATGCACTTTTGTCGTATACCTAAGTTTAAATGTGTTATACGCTAAAAATTATAGCGGGAGTCAACAATATTATTTGCCCAAAAAGACTCAACCGAACTAAATAAAACTCGGTATCTGTATTAACAGTGAGACCTTCATTATAATACGCAATACCAACATTTCTATGGACGGGCAGGAGTGGGGGTTTTAAGGGAAGCCTGAAATTAAAAATAGCGATATTTCGTTTCCTATTGGTTTTTCCGCAAATATAAACATAACAAAAGTTGTTTATTTTGTTATTTGGAGTAACTTTTGTTATATACACTTTTGCCGTATACCTAAGTATAAATGAGTTATACGTTAAAACTTTAGCGGGCACTAACGGCTGAACCGAACTTAAGAAAACTCGGTATGCATTAATTCTTCCATGATAATAAGTTATATTAAAATTTTTAGGTTCTAACGGGAGGGGGGTTATAAGGGAGGCCTGAAATAAAAATTCACCATATTTACATGTATATGAGACGGGAAATATAAAAATATCGAAGACTGTGAAGAATTATCGAACAAATAATTCTATTATTAGCAAATCACCGGCAACGACGGGTATCAATCCTAAACACTGGGTCAAAATATTGTGCAATGTAAAGCCTGCTAAAAATTACCATCACCATTCAGCCTCACATGAATTCCCGGGCGAAGCCGGGTATCTGAGCTAGTATATATATATATATATATATATATATATATATATATATATATATTTATATATATATATATATATATTTATATATATATATTTATATACAATTTTGAACGGACCTCATTTTCGTCATCTCCTGGGTAGGATCGATGGACATTTGAAGAAATTTTTCGAAAATCGCGTCATGAGTACGACCTCAATAGCTGATTTCCCTTAACGGAAATCAGCTGACTTCATTGATATCCCTGTCCCAAATGATGAGAATATCCGTAAGTCTTACGCCGAGAAAATAAGAAAGTAACAGGATTTGGCTATCGAAATAAGGGCACTTTACAAGCTAGATTCTGCCACTGTCACTCTAGTCGTGACATCAACAAATGGCTTAATTCCAAAGACCACAATTAAGGCAACAAAATATCTCAATTTATTTGAGGAATTAATAAGATTACCACAAAAAGCAGTTTTTTAGACACTGCCAGAATTGTACGTAAATTTTTAAATACCCATTAAAAAATAAATAGCGGTTGGTTATGACCCCCGATATAATTAAATCTAGTTAAATCTGAGTTAAAAAAGTCCGTCACTTAGGGGCTGCTTAAACTAAGCAGATTTCCCACGCGAAGGTTTACAATAGTTAAATATATATACAGGTAACACAGCCTTGAATGCTCAGTAAATGTACAATGCACGGTTGAATTATAAACAAACATGCAAGCCAACTTCGTAGCGCTGCATAGATAGACAGGAAATACAAACAATTAATGAAATATATCTGAATATAACATATTAATTTTATTGAAAACAATTTACTAAAGCTAGTGGTGTAATTTGTAATGAATCAGAATCAGTTTTATCTAAATCACTCAAATTTTAGTAATCCAAAAACAATCAGAACGTATTTGCATATATCTCACAAAGTAAAAGTTCAATGAAAACAATATTTGGTATTTAGGCTTCAATTAATATCTTTTATTATATAGCAGAGCATTGTTTATGTAACACTAGTAGAAGTGGGGGTTTACTGAAGGCTGAAAACTGAAAAATGCAAATATCTCGGTTAATATTCAAGATAGAGAATAAATGTATATAACATTATTTATAGTGCATTTAATTTTCAATAAGATTGGTTCTATACACTTTTTCGATCCGACTTATGGTAACTGAGATATTTGTAATTTTCAAAATTCTCCCCCTCTAAACCCCCCCCCCCCGGTCCGATTTCAGCCGTTAACGAACTTGATTTTTCTTTTTACATGAAACGACTAAATATTGAGTTTGGTAACGATTAAACAAAAATTGCGACCGCTAGAGCGGTAACAGACAAATATATAGATAGATTGATATATATATATATATATATATATATATATATATATATATATATATATATATATATATACACAAACACAGTTTTGAACGGACCTCATCTCCTAGGTAGGATCATGGACATTTGAAGAGAAAATTCCATCATGAGTACAACCTCAATAGCTCATTTCCCTTAAGGGAAATCTGCTAAAACAAATAATAAAAATATAAAATAATAATAATAAAAATTGAAATAATTAAGATAATTACAAATAAAATTAATAAATGAAAATGGGGAAAAAACAAATTAAATAAAGTTAAACTCAACCTATGTTATGGTTTTAGCAGATTTCCCTTAAGGGGAATCAGCTATTGAGGTCGTATACAATTTTCGAAATTTTTCTTCAAATCAATCTTACCTTCAAAACATTTGTGATGAAATCATTATCATTTCATAAGAGCTTCTCATCTTATGCAATGAATCAATTTCCCCTTTATCTTTATACGTTCCATGACTTGTTTCATTTTTATTATTGCATCTCCAATGAGACAAATCAAACTTTGTAGTAACCTCATGTTACACATTCATGATACTATTTCACATCCATTTATAAAGATTTATGGAGTCAGGTTTTTGTAAATGCTCCAAATTAATATATTCTGTCTTTCTAATGTATTCATATTTTTTTATGTAGTCAAACATAAATGTTTCAATTTCTGATTTTAACAGTTGTTTGTATTTTAGCAAGTTTAAATATTAATTGTGGTAATACCACATTCCTTAAATTTCTTTCCCTTGATTTGAAAAGATTTTCAATTGAACCTAAGGAATGTCTAACTCTCCGAGAACAACTGTTTCTAGTTCCTCAGACATTTATTCTGACTTCCTATTCTTCTCTTATCCTCCTCTTGATGCTCTCTGGCAAGTATAGAGATGACACATATAACTTAGTTCTTGCTAAACAAGGTAAGTTGAAAAAGAGCTAATGAGAACAAGTACATGGAGGGAGAATAATATAAATCAAATATCTGTTGCAATCAAGATTTAAATGATCTTCAAGAGTAAACAAAGCATTATTTATGGGTTATACTTACTCTGAAATACCTATAAATTTCTCATCTGAAAGAAGAGGAATTGGAGCATTCAAGTATCATTCCTGTGGACTCATCCTGGTAACAAGATGCCTACTCATTGCCACTTATCCTACCAGAGACTGGAACAGTAGGTACTTTGGCATCGTGGGTGGGTGGATATTGGCAGATATCTTTGCTCCTGAACACTTCACTACAAGTGAATGTCATTTTGAATATATGGAAATGAAGTTCAGATTTTGAGAGCCTGTCAACTTCCAGCGGGTGTTGGACTGGTAATTAGGGGGATATGTATGCTTTGTATATCTAAATGATTATGTACTTTATAGTGAAGCTACCGAGGCAGACTTGCACGCAAAATCTTTAGACGAATTCATGGTTTGTCAGAGGCTGTTGTAGGTTTCAGCATTTGCTGCACCTCTCGTCTAATTGACTTCTCCCAAACTGATTTGCCCAATTTGTGATGAGTATTTATAAGGTATCTAGGTCAATCGCAATATACGTGATCAGTCACCATGCTACAAATAGTATTTAATGGGGATGAGGCTCTGCTTCCAATAAAGATATTTAGCTTCATGAACTGATCCGTTTAGAGCAGAATATCAAATCTGATTTTCAAATTACCATTCATTAACTGACCTGTGCCTGCTGTTCTCTTGTGACATTTAATGAGTCACCTATGATCTCCCTGCCATTTAGGCTGTCCCTTTGGGCTAGTTTTACATGTCCTCGGTTGAACCTATTTCCCATATTGCCACAGAGAATGTGCAGTGAAACTTCTATATCTCACCAATGGACACACCTCTCTCTGTGGACAATTTTCAAGAAGAAAAATATAGGTATTTCTATAAAAAAATCGCCTGCTTCCACAGAATTTAGGTGCATTTATTAGATTGCACATTGTAGATTAGTAAATTTACTGACTTATTTTTAAATTTAAATTAGGGTTATTATTATTATTTGTGTGCTTTGCATATATTGGAGTTTGATAAGCTTGACATATCTTTATGTACTGACCTTGAAGGTGTGGAGGAAGGGAAAGAAAGGTGCCGTGAATGTGTTATATAATATACAAATAATAAGAATAATACTAAATAATTTTTATTTTTAAAATACATTATATCATTAGTATCACAAAATGTAAAAGTAAAAAATATATTTTTGTAACAAATATAAGCTATTCTTTGTAACATTAATTTATAACAAAATTAATCTCTTTATTAGCGATCAATAGATCTGTCATAATCTCATTCCAGCATCTAGCTAAATAATACTGTTTTTATTAACAATAATAATTTCCATTAGGACTTCCATAGGAAGTTCTTCTTAGAGGTAAAAAAATGATCTATCTCTGTACAGTTAATAACCTGAGTTGTAAGATATTCTATCTGGAAACAAAATAATTTGCTATAATTAAATTTATATATAATAATAACATAAAGCTATCTTACATGCATTTGCCTAGAGGTATCTATATAAATAAAACTCTTTAAAGTTAGTGTGAATTTCTGTTAAAATTTAACCAATACGTTTTTATTTTACAACTCTAAGACTACAACATTAAAATTGAAATTAATCCTTGCGAGTCCATTTGTTACTTATTTAATAAAAAAAGTTCATCATCCAGTGGTTGCATAAACTAAGCAGATTTCTTTCATACTGGATTATATTCTCTATTTCTAAGAAAAAATTTGATGCGTACAAGTAGGGGTTTACTGAAAACAAGAAAGTACCAATGACTTACTTAATATTTGAGCTATGGGACATTCATAGAACAACAATTGTAGAGCATCAATAGTTTAACAAGATTGGTTCTATAACATTTTTTCAACTGGCTCATAATAAAAATGATATTTTGAATTCTCCCTCTTACCCCCACTCCCACCCCCATTCCGGGTTTGATTTTAACCACGAATAAATATGATTGTTAGTGCTCACTGAAACAGTTAAATACGAAGTATGGTATAGGTCAAATAAACATTTTCGAGTCAAGAACATATAATCTTTGCAGGAGAGGAGCAGAGTCCTCAGATCCAGCCACTCTGTCAGGACTGCAATTCAAAACTTCATTGAGAGAAGCCAAAGAGGGGAGGATAATGACACTATATCTCACTCTCTTAAAATAAAGACTGGCTTTGATTTAGTTCTCAGGAAAGAAATATGGGAAGCTCTAGTTCCAGAGAATGTGCCCATTGAATTAATTTACACAACCAAAGAACCTCAGACTGTGTACATTGTTAGAAATCTCTTGTTGAATACTCATAATATCTTACACTTATCAATAATTAGTTTCCTCCCAATTTTACACACCCTTGTTTTCAATATTACCCTCACTCTTTTAATATTATATATATATATATATATATATATATATATATATATATATATATATTTATTTATTTTAAATTATGCAAAATAATTAGAATGTATAGTAAGATATAATAAAGGATATTTTTTAAAACTGTATACCTTATCCTGAATAATTAGCATTATTCAACCTAGTAATTTTGGTTCAGTCTTTATGTTTGAAAGTTCAGGGAGTATAGAGATTTTAAGTCCTCTTTCAGGCCATGAGTATATTCTTGGCACCTCCTGAAATAAAAAATTATTTAATAAAAACACAAATACACAGTATTTTCCTATGTAATTCTAAATATATTTTATAGGTTGAGTATAGAATGTAAAAACAGCTCTAATTTCAGTTTTAATAACTGGTAGAACTGTAAAGCAGATAATTTTGGAAGAACAAGTCTTCAAATAATATGCTACATAGATATATCTAAAAAATGTATACAACTGAACTCAATCAATACATTTGATGTTATGTTGTTTCAAAGTTCATCACTGGGTCGTCACTTTTCTTTAAACACAATGGGCTATCTGCTCCAGCACTCTTGTAACAATGGCCTTGTTCTTGGCGATGTTTTGGGGGCACTGTGTCCCCCTTTCAAGATAAATAATAATAATATAATATAGAAATAATAATATAGTTATAAAGAACAGAGAATACATTACATGCTTCATTTATAAATGACTTTGTGTTTTACATTTTGAGTTATGGCATAAAGCTCATTTAGAATAGCACTTAGGAGTTGTTAAATGTAGTTTTTACCTGAGACTTACAAGGGGAGTTCACGGCCTTCCCCACCCCACCGATTTGAACTAAAATTTTTTAGTGTTTAGTACCTGATGTAAAAACAATTCTGTTAAAGCGAGAGAACACACAATCGTTCGTCTAAAAAAATTGTTAAAGTTTGCCTGAATGTCTTGTGTGTTTCCCATGGCATCTATTTCAAGGAGTCCCCCGTGGCTCAGGGGATAGCACTTTCTTTTTGTAATTAGAAATTTTGAGATCGAAACTCGCCGGGATCAACTTTTTTTTCTGGAGTTTTTGCTCCTAGGTCGTTTATTTAATATTAATAAATAAATAAAACGTTTTTTTTTAATTTTTAACGTGTTCCATATATTTAAAGAAAATTCGGATGAAAAATGTAATTGGTATAAGGAAATATTTAATATTATACAAGAAATATATTATTAATTGAAACGTAAGTATATAACAATAATCAACAATAACGCAGATATTTTATTAATATTATTTTTAAACGGTTTTATCTATCTTTACCAATTTATTAGATATTATTTTATTTTAAAATAAATAAAGACATTTAAAATTTTCTAGCTCTAGACATAAAAATATTCTTTAACAGTTTTCTACGTTAGAGCTATATTTTCATTATGCTTGGCATAGGATCACTGACGTATATTTCTATCATCAAGTTAAAAATTGTATCAAGTGTCACCAAAACTGCACGTATTTGATCTAACAGAATTGATCGCAAAATACCATGTAGTATTAAAATACATTCTACTCTTTAACACCCTTGTCATCCGCAATAAAATTGTTATCTTGATGATAGAAATATCATATTTTCAATTAATAATATATTTCTTGTATAATATTAAATATTTACTTATACCAATTCAATTTATGGAACACGCTAAAAATTAAAAAAAAAACTTTTTATTTATTTATTAATATTAAATAAACGACCTAGAAGCAAAAAATGAAAAAAAAAAAATCCAGAAAAAAAATAGTCGCTCCTGGCGAGTTTCGATCTCGAGATTTCCGATTACAAAATTAAAGCGCTATCCCCTGGGCCACGGTGCTTTCTCTCACTTTAACAGAATTGGTTTTTCATCAGGTACTAAACACTAAAAAATTTTTGTTCAAATCAGTGGAGGGAAGGCCATGCACTCCCCTTGTTAGAGTTTTATCCAATTTTGGCAAAGTACCCATGTAGGCTGGCATTTTTGTAGTTAACTTAATTATATTTTTATAATAACATTCACATCTCTTGAAGTCGATGCACTATGCATTTTGCAAAATGAATTACGATAATGAAAGTACATTTAAGAGTCATTTTGAGCATATATCGATTGGCTGGTGCCAAGTCCACTTGGGTTAAGGCTATATATAGGGAATTAAGTTAAGTATGGGCCTCTTAGAAGGTTATCAGTACTCATGGAAGCAAGAACTCGGTCGGTGGCAGTTCGCTAATCCTTACAGCAGTCAGCTAAACAGAATCCATCTCCACAAGTTGGTGTTCACTTAGAAAGCCTCTTTAAAGATAAGTGAAAACCTTTTTAAATTCCTTTGATTTTGAATAAATTTATATTTATCTAATTTTAATCAGTGTTGGTTGTTTGAATATTCATTTTTCAGCCGCTACTTCGTATTTCTGCAGCCAGATCGCTACATAGTAGTAAATAATACAGAAAAAAAAGCCTGTGTTGTGGTCAAGTCAGACACACCTCAGTCCTGCTGAAGAGTAGGGATGCAGTGGCCCCCAAATATCGGCATGAACAGAGCATCTTTGGAGGACCACTGGAGCAGATTGTCAGCTGTCCTTTAAAGAAAACTTTCTATCTTGATTAACTCAAAACATGTTGCCTTCAAAACAATTGGAGAAAAACTACAAACATATTAGTTTCTTCGCGTTACACTATAGAACTTAGTAAAAGTCTGACATACAGGCTGCATAACATGCTACATGACAATTCAAGTCAACACTGATTTATTTTAAATTTGATTCATTCAATGATCGAGAAAAGAGATTGAAAAACATCAGTTCGCAGAGGTAAAATATAATTACAGGCTGTAGTTGCTGCCTTAAAACTCTACAAATATAGGAGCTAATAGGAGGTTCAGGTATATTAATACATCAGAGTATTCTTCCATTAAAGAAATTCTGATTTTTTTTTTTTTTCAAATACAAAATCAACAGCATCCAAATATTTTAAGTAACAGATATTAAAACCAGTTTCACCTTATTTTCTGATTTATTAACTGAGTCAACCTTTTGTGCTAATTCCTCAATAAAAGAATCAGAAATTAGAACTTGTAGCCAGCAACCCAAAGCATTATAAGGTTTCTCCAGGTCAACACGTTTTCCACATACTTCTTCTCCAACAAATGTAATAACATAATCTCCAGTGACAGACTTGAAAGTAAAAGGACGACCGTGCTTGACTCTTCCCCTTAAATAAATGAATATATAAAATAAAAAGTAAATGCTTGACATAATGTATGGATCATTGTGAAGAGAATATAATAGTCAATTCATAATTAAAATTATCTTTTAATCCAAAATTAATGTCTAATTACTATGCATATGTTGATTTTCTGGAACTGTTTTAGCAGATTTTCATTAGAAAAATATAAATATACTAGCTCAGATACCCGGCTTCGCCCGGGAATTCATTTGAGGCTGAATGGTGAAGGTATTTTATTAGCAAGGCTTTACTTTGCACAACATTTTGACATTTATCCGCCCCAGTGTTTAGGGTCTATACCGTAGTTGCTGTGGATTTGTTAATAATAGTATTCAAGGAAAAGACTTCACTGTCCTCCATATTGTCATATTTCCCGTCTCCTGTTCATTAAGCATAGATTTGAATTATTAAGGACAAAATATTTACATAGATTTGAATTAATTTTTCCAGGTGAGGTACCTGGTAGTTCATATTGGAAAGAATTGTTGAGTATATTAATATTTCTACGCTAATTACTTGCTTCATACATTGTTCTCGAAAAAATGTATAAAACAAAAGTTACTCTAAATAACAAAGTAAACCACTTTTGTTATGTGCACGTTTGTCAAAAAACAAATAGACAATGAAATATCGCGAATTTTTATTTCAGGCCTCCCTTTAACCCCCACTCCCGTACGAACCTAAAAATTTTAATATAGCTTATAATCATGGAAGAATTAATGCTAATTGACAATCCGAGTTTTGTTAAGTTCGGTTCAGTTGTTAGTGCCCAATAAAATTGTTGGCTCCCGCTTTAGACAAAGTGAATATCACAAAAGTTACTTCAAATAAAAAAATAAACTACTTTTGTCATGTGCATATTTGCAGAAAAACGAATAGAAAACGAAATACCGCTATTTTTAAATTCAGGCCTCCCTTACAACCCCCACTCCTGCCCGTCCCTAGAAATGTTGGCATGACTTATAATAATGAAGGTGTTAGTGCTAATACACATACCGAGTTTTATTTAGTTCGGTTGATTCTTTGGTGCCAAATAAACTTCTTCACTTCCGCTATAAATTTTAGCGTATATCTCGTTTATAATTCGGTATACGAAATAAATGTATATAACAAAAGTTACTCCAAATAAAAAAGTGAACAATTTTTGTTATGTTCATATTTTCCGAAAAACCAATAGGAAACAAAATATCGCTATTTTTAATTTCAGGCTTCCCTTATAACCCCCTGAGAATATTAATATAGCCTAAAGTCTAAGTGGGGTTAATAGTAATATACATACCAAATTTCATAAAATTCGGTTCGGCCATTTATGCGTGAAAAGGTAACAAACAAACATACACGAAAGAAACAAATTGCAGATATGGTGTCTATGACATGTGAAACGAAAAGTTATCGTGAAATTTTGAAAAAATAATTAATCAACAGCCAGAGGTGACAATTATATATATATATATATATATATATATATATATATATATATATATATATATATATATTTTATTTATTATTTATATATATATATATATATATATATATATATATATATATATATATATAAAAGATATAAATACAAAATGGTAATGGAAATATTTCAGTCAATTTTAATAACCTCCACAATGGAAAGTGTCTGAATTCTAAACAAAAAGGTCAGTCAACCTCTCAGAGCTGAATATATAGATAGAAATATTCTTCACCGGAAAGAAAAATAATTACTAAAAAATATCTGAATATAACATATTAATTTCATTAAAAACTATTTACTATATCTAGTACTGTAATCTATAACTTGACCTTCCTTTTTACATAAAAAGATTAAATATCGATTTTGGAAATGAACTTGACCAACCTTTTTACACAAAAAGATTAAATATTGAGTTCGGTAGCGAACACAAAATTGTGGCTGCTAGAGTGTTAACCAACAATGTTACTTGTTTAATCACCACTAAGTTATTTTAAGAATAACAAGATATGCCCAATGTTTTATTTAGAGAAACTGAAAGGTGAGCAAAAGAAAAGAAATTATCATTTAATATTTCAAAATCTCATGAAATATTCCAGAATTACACTCATTACTTCAAAATAATAAAATAAAACCGGACTACTCACATTGCCTTTTTACAAAATAAACTTATTAAAAATAATTCATATTTTATCACGTTCACTTGACGATTGAAAAAGCTGCTTTAGGAGTAATATATAAAAGAGCAATTCTTCCCTGTTTAACTTATACCATTTGTTCATGGAAATCAGGAGAGCTAATTACAGAGAACTTAAACCATTCAACCAATAAACCCACTCTGAAAGACGGGTAACAATTAATATATTAGGTGATGTCTATAACACTGTTTATACCAGCAGAAGTAAAAAAGATGATCATACAGGACATGAGTTTATCAATCAAAATTCTGGGCTACGTTGTCATAAAAATGTTAGGCATGAACTTTTACTAATTATTGTAGTTGTATTGCATTGCTGAAATTATAAAAATTTTTAAATCACTAGAACACATTAACAAGAATACACTGCCCTAAAATTCCAAGATTTAAATATAAACTTACAGCAAAACATCACTAACTTCAAAAGGTTCATTAACTTCAATACAAACTAACAACAACTACTAACAATATTTTATACATTTCAAATTCGGAAAATCACACATGGAACTAGAAGATATTGAAATTGCAAACTTTACATCTAAGTCAGTTTCAAATGTTAAAATGCTCCAGTCATTTACAATACAATTTCAATATTACAGCTGAAACATATTTTAGAGGAAAAACCTAATGGAATGTGGAAATTAAGATAGAAATCTTTTTTAAAAGGAGTACATCTGAAATACTTTATATCTAACATAAATAACACAAAACAAAATACTAGCCCAACATCATTTTATCTTATACAACTGAAAGGACATGGTTCAACAATTCATACTTACACACAATGAAAGGAAAGAGACAAAGATTTGTCCTTGTGACAATTATTCTAGAATAAAAACTTAATTTATGACTGGCCACTCACAGATAATTGCAGAAAATGATTGATATCAAAACTTAGAAAAGCTAGAAAAAGGTGCCCTTAAGGAAAATCTGCTAAAACAGACTATTTTATAATTTTAAGTCTATTCTTATGTTTTCAATAATATTGTGCAAACAACATTAGTCAAACATGAGTTATAAACTATTGATATATGGTGCACACAGAATATAAAATTCCCCTTTATATGGATAATTTAGAGAGGAAACAAATTAAAAAAAAGAAAGTTATAACAGTTTTTGTTGTACTCTGTGACTATTTTACTACTGGAGTATTTATTAACAAAGTTTATTGAGAGCTGTGTTTAATACAAATATGTAGACTTATCTGGCTTAAATTATTAAGGTAAGTTTTAAAATTGCAAATTGCAGGAAATTGTATTACCTTATTGCTAAAGGCAGTAAACTACCTGACTCATGATTGAATACTAAGTCAACACTCTCTATTGTTCTGCTCTGTAGAAGTTCAGGGGATAAACGTTCTTCTGCTAACCAAGGGACACTTTCTCCACTGAAACATACAAACTGATGTGATAAAGTGTAATAGGTAAATATGTACCACTATTTCTATATATGATATTTACATTGCAAATAATTATCATGGAAAAGTCATTTATCCACAATAGCCACAAAGGGCTCATATTTTAGACAGTTTACAGGTTATTAACAGTTTTCTTAAAATATAGGCCTAGTCAAAAACAACAAACTGAATGATGAACATTTGTATTTTTTTTTTAAATTGGTAACATACAGAAATTACTTGAACTTTAGGAAAAGGAAGAAATCAGATGGTTTAAATTCAGCATTAAGTGAGCAAGATGGCACTTCCTATTGAATTATTATGGTGTTTAGATACAATGAAAAAGAAGTAATTTATTCCTATGAAAGGAATGGGTGAGACAGAATACACAATCAGTAAGCACTAATATATATATATATATATATATATATATATATATATATATATATATATATATATATATATATAAAATTGTAACCTCTGTCTGTACATTAATTTTTTCTCCAATTTTTTTTTCCGTTTCACATGCCATAGACACGATATCTGGAATATGTAGCTTTGGTGTCTGTTTGTTTGTTTATTTGTTATCTTTTCACGCATAAACGACAACCTAATTTTATGAACCTTGGTATGTATATTACTACTAATCCAATGTAGACTTCAGGCTATATTAATATTCTTTGAGGCGAACAGGAGTGGGGGTTATAAGAGAGGCTTGAAATTAAAAATAGTGATATTACGTTTCCTATTGTACAAATTTCCTCTGATATGTTGGCGTAATTGAAATGATTATGTACTATCTATAACTCTTAAACATTGCTTGGTAATATCAATATAACAAAAGACAACATGCGATTAAACTCAATATGATTTGAGATTGTAGGTAGGGCTACTATCTTTTTCCCCTCACCTCACTTTTAGAATATAAATTACATTTTTTTAAGGGTACAACTGTTATTTATTTACACCAGGTATATAAATTACAAGAAAATTAGTATTTTTCATGTAATGGATAAATAATTAAAGTAAAGGAGTGTTGATAACTCTCAAGTGGGAGTGGAAGCTGTCAGGAGACTAACACAGTTAAGCTCCAAAATGTATACTTGGATTGGTTTTTGACAGGAAATATGCACATTATAGATGGTATTTATTTACAATAAATGCTATCCATGATTATGATTAGTTTTATCATTCATAATTATTCACGGTGGGTCAAACAGTGGAGGGAGATTGTTAGTATTGACTAGGCCTTTTCCGGCAGAAGGTAGTGTATGTGATTGTTCATCATTAATTTAAGAGGCACTAAATATTTGATCTTCTCCAGACCTATTCACACCTGAATGAGATTGAGTACAAATTCAATAGTAAAATGCATACACTATATACAGTCATAGCACGTTAAAAAAAAAATGTATATATAAAAAAGAGCTTACTGTGAAAATACTTCAGTAGAATGCACAGGGGTGATAGCTGAAGAATTTTCACCTTCATGTTTCTCAGTCATTCTAACCCCTAAAATATTATTATATTTATTTAAAACAATTTGTTTATAAGGTTTTGATCTTACTTAGAACTCAAATAGCTATAGCTGAGTTTATTTTCTTCTAATCTCACATATGGACAGGCATACCAGGTGTGTAAATATGAAACCGGAATTTTGTAATAAAAAAAATTGCATTTATTGTATAAAACTATTACATACGATTTTATTCAAAGTACTAGCCTTCGGTATCTACACACTTTTCCCATCTCTCTGGCAGTTTTTTTGAGATGAAAACAGAAAATTAATGCTGTCCGCAAATCGTAATTTGTTAGCTCAAAACTGGACATTTTCGACATCAGTAAACACACGGTTTTAGAAACTAACGTAGGTCTGAGTTGGAACTCTTTATCAGATGTAAACAAAAGCAAATGGCACCACTGAGGGATTAAGAGGAGGATTACACTGACTGCTACACCCATTTGTTTGAGGATTCCGGTTTCATATGTACACACCTGGTAGTAAATAAAATAACAGAGCTGTGTCAGGACATTAAACAAATTGGTCCTAAAATTACAAGTATTTCCTTCAATGAGAAACTCACTCTAATTACTGATATATTTAATTGTAAAAAAATAGTGAAAAAAAATAATAAACGTGCTTTTCAATAAAGTAATGCTCAAGAAATAATGAATTAAGGGTACGTTATTTGACTCCCTCCAATAACAACATGAAAAACTCAATGAGCTCCAATAAAAAACTCAAATCACTGATATATATGTATATAAATAGTAACAATTAAAAAATAATAAACGTGTGTTTCAATAAAGTAATGTTCAATAAATAATGAATTAAGGGTTCGTTACCTGACTCCCTCCAATAGCAATATGATGTAACTCCAATCAAATTAGAACCATCTTTTTCAATACCTTCTTTCACTGATTGTGAAGCATTGGGATCAAGTTCAAATAATGACATCCCCCTCCTCATATCTGTAACAAGCCACTCACCTCCACCTGCTCCACTACAATTTAAGAAAAGAATGAATTTCTTTGAAAGGAGTGAAACGCTAGTTTGTAAGAAGACATAAGAAAAAAAATTAAGTACCCTTGTAAAGAGTACTACATACCAAAAATACACAAAAAGAATTTTAATGTAAACCCAAGAAATAAAAATATTTTTAAAAATTTTAAAACTAAAAATTGAGTTTATAAAACTGCCAGCTGATTAGAAGCTTAAATTTAAAAAAAAGTTGATGGAAAACAGGAGTATAGAAATGTTAATTATAATTGTCCAATTTGTACAACTACAACCCTGTATAATTAGGGGTGCTCAACATAAATAATCTATAAAAAGAAGTTATTTAAAAATGAAGGAATAACCAGCAGCAAGGACATATTTATTTATTGTATTACCTTATAGCATATTGTTGCAAAAACTACGTACATGGATAAGTATACAAAGTTAATCACGTATTTAAGAAGTTAGGATTAAAGGAGAATTTGGATGGTTACCTACCACCCTAGCTAACTTAGCAGCTTAGCTAACTACCACCCTTTCCTGACCAGGCTGTAATGTATGACATTACAGACGACAATAAAAACTTTCGTTTCATCTACCTGAAGTTAAATCGGGGTAATCTCTGTACTCTACATTTGGGCTACATGTATGACAAAAATAGGAACAAATTTTCACCAAAATGGTAATAAAATAACTTTGTTGATAAATGTTGCAAAAGTGCTAAGAAAGCTATTAAATAAATTTGGTATTAAAAACAAAATCAACTTAATTTGTTTCAATTGCCAAATGTTCTTGTGGCATTTTTAAAACTGAAGACTGAAAGTAACTCCATTTTTCTGCAAAATATCCAGCAACATAACAGAAACTTTGCTTCAATTGAATCCTGTTATCAAAAACTGAAGAAGTGATGTTGAATGGAAGTAAGAATTAGCAGACCGTAATTATAATACAATGGAGGGGTACTTAAAAAAAAAACTTTAAACTTGTGGATGTAAACTATGGTCAAATACAAACCCAGGAATTTTCATTAAAATTTCCAAGACCCCTTGAGGAGACCATTGCTGTGCTGCTTCTAATTCAGATTTGGTAACACCTACAATCTGAATCATGGAGACAGTTCCGTTAGGAGTATAGACAATTCCAAGTTGAGGATCATCCACCAAAAGCATATGTTCAATCATAGATTCACTAAAATCCAATGCTTTATGCCAAGAAACATGATCTCCTGCTTTCAATACATTGTCTGGAAAAATAAAAATAGAGTGATGTAAAATCATTTTAATGTAGTTCTTATGTAACAGAAAAGTGAATGATTTACCTGAATTAAAAACATATTTTGCTAAAGATTGTAAGAGTTGGGCTGGCCATGTAGGAGGAGATACTTCACTATCTTCACGTTTCAAACGAAAAGTGAGTTCAAAACCTAAGCCAGAGACACCTTCCTGATAGTTTTCACCATGTACTCTATGATCACCATGCAAATCACTGAAACCAAAACTGTAGAAACATAGTGTTAATGATGCATCATTGCCATGTCTCTATAACAATAAAACACATGATCCTTATTATGACATTGTGGAGATGAAATGTAACTCAATATGGGAAACAATGTAAAGTAAAAGAAATTCCTGAAAACGCTTTTTAAACATGTAAATCATTGATTAAATACATAAAGAGAACAACTTCTTATATATGTCAGGGTTGGTTAAAGGAAAAATAAACAATTATGATAAAGCTTTATTATAAAAAATATATGTTTCAAGTTGTTTTGTTAATGAAAAGGGCTTCTAATATTAAATCCATACTGAATCAAACTATTTGGCACCTATTGGTCCTAATAAAGAAACCCAATTTAACCATTATTTGAACTGAAAATAAATCTGAAAAAGAATGATATATGTTTGAGTAAAAGACGTCAATTTATATGATTTCAGCATTCATTAACTAAACAAGCCAATGTAAATAATAAAGGAAAAAAACAAGACAATAAACCTTTATAATATATAAATACCTTATATAATGCCAATGAGGAGATACCCCTAAATCTACATTTCCAGGATTGTAATACATACTGATATAATCCAATGGATCTGGTCCACCAAGCCTGAAAGTTTGTTGTCACTTAACAAAATGTCATTGTTTTAAAAGGGAAGAAAACTAAGAAAAGCAATATATAAAGAACAAACCAATATTTAACGACAGCAGAAACTTGTAATGGATTGGGCTGGTCAGGATAAATATTTCTACAAGCCAAATACAGAGCTTCTAATCCTGGCGGGGTACTCGGAAATGTGTTAGGCGGAACATGAAATGGTTTCTTTTCGATGTCAACCATCATTAATATAAAAACAATTAAATTAAAAAGATATATAAAATAAAAACAAAAAGGTTATGCAAGGTAAACAGTGAAAGGTAACAAGCACATATTTCTTGATCGATTCTAATACAGTTTACATCGATTATAAGTGTGTACTGTAACAAGACAGCTAGAAATATTATTAAGTTCTTAAACGCCGCTTACTATGTTTATTCACATGTCTTATGTAATTATTTGAACCTGATATTTAATGAAGTCTAAACATATATACCGATTTGTGGAATAAAGCATCCACTTTTTTAAACTGGATACTATGTGTGCCCCCCCCCCCTTTAAGAAAGTAATTAATCCCCTTTTAAACGAGATTAATTATAGATTTTTATTTAGGTAGAATCATTTTTGATAATGGTATTCATATTTTTGTATGTCACGCGGGTATAAAGCATTCAAATTGACTTTGTTTATAGAAAATCGTTATACAAATTTAATACTTGATGCTAATCTGTCAATAATAATTATTCATTTTCCAGATATTAAATAGAAAATAGATATTTAATTTGTATCTTTTGGGGTCTTTTAAGTTTTAATTTAATTTCCCTTGGTGTCGTTATCTTTTTAACCTATCAGAAAGGGAACGCTATAGGGATAACCTTATAATGAGTTGTAAATAAAGTTGATTTTGTAAAAGTTCTTATTTATTATCTGTATTCGTTTCTCAAAGTCACTTTACTAGATTTTTAGAGCTTGCTGAGTTACAAATATAATTAATATATTCATTTAGTGAACGGCGTCTTTTTTTGACACCGGCTTCGTCAGACATATTGGCCCGTTGTGTGGATTTTAAGTTGTTGTTTATACGTCTTTAGTCTTTGAAAATGTTAGGGCTAGGACCAAAAAAAGACGGCGGGCCTAACGTCAAATTTTTTGAAGCACCCGAAACTCTGCTGCAGTTCGACAATATTAAATCTTGGCTTCAAAAAAATTGCAAAAAGGTATGTTGTTTAATTACTATTTTATTATTTCCAAGGACTTATAACATCGTTAATTGTTGTACCTTTGGCCCTTTAAATTATACAAGAGCATTTTAAAATTAATCCCGTTTTCCTGAGATAATTGTTTTCAATGTATGGAATACATATATGTAATATTTTTTAAAATAATGGTTGTCATTGCTGGACTAATTGGAATGGTGGTTTTAAATGTTTTTTTTTTTGTTTTGGATAATGTAATGTTATTTTCAAAAATAATTAAAATCATGAAGCACTAATGAGCTAATAAATATCTTAAAAAGGAAACATTTAGTAGAGAATTCAGTAATAAATCTTTCTATGAAGATTTATATAGTTCTTTGTTGCTGGCGATGCTTATCTTCCAGTGCAAAAGAATTTTTAATTCTCACTTTATGGTATTAATGTTTACTTGGATTATTTTCATTGTTCATTTGAGGTTCCTGTTGCATGAAACATTTGACTTTTTGTGAGTTGGGCTAACTTCTGGTTCTACCCATTAATGTAACACATTCCACTTGTATATCACTGCTGTTTGGGGATTGCCCTTTGTCTTCTAACAAATTCTACACACAGTTTTAGTTAATTCTGGATTACTGGTATTAGTAAAATGTTTTTCATGAAACTGGAAAAACCTCTTCTGCCAGTTATAACTCAATTTCTTATATCATTGTAATTAACCCTTCTCTATAACTATTGGGTCTGCGTGTGACCCCTTATATTGTAATTTCAATTTTGAGCCAGGGAAAAAAAGGAACCTAGTATTAACATTTATTAATGAATTAATATTTATTCACTTATTCAACAACAAACAATTGGAAAACAAATTGAATTGTAGTTTATGTGCATGCAAACATACAAAATTATGATTGGCATGGGCATGTAAGCCGTTGAAAAATTACCTACTACTAACAATTTTTTTCTATTTGATGGTGGACTACTACAGTGTAGTAGTCGGGAGTTATGTGGGCTCCTCTCCCGGTGGACTGCTGTAGCATTCGAGTAGTCTCTCTCATTTCTAGTTAAAGCCTGTGAATTGTTGTGGAAAATTAGATCTGAGGAGACCATGGAACGTTAGGAATTCCTGTTCCTAGTCAACTTTTAAGCTGGACTTACAATATGAGCTGATGTGAGATTGATTATAGTTGCTTTAAGTAAAATATAAGAAAACTTACAAATAACTTAAT
The DNA here is from genome assembly GCA_019009955.1 of Riptortus pedestris. NCBI lineage: Eukaryota > Metazoa > Arthropoda > Insecta > Hemiptera > Alydidae > Riptortus > Riptortus pedestris. Next base: position 134,537,917 of record CM032229.1, read on the forward strand.
TTTTGAGAACAACTATGTAAAACAACAACAGTACATATTCCCAACAAGACTGATTATGTAACGATTTTTTCAATCTTACTCATAATAACAGAAATATTTCAATTTCAATTTTTTACGTCTCAACACCTACCCCTTGTGCTATGAATGCATCTGTTGATTAACTGGATTTTGCATGGCATGCTAAAATGTCAAGTTTGGTAACAATTAAAACAAAAATTATTATGTGTGTGTGTATATATATATAATTGTAACCTCTGTCTATACATTGATTTTTTTCTCGAAATTTCATGGTACTTTTTTGTTTCACATGTCATAGACAACATACCTGCATTTTGTTTCTTTTGTGTCTGTTTGTTACCTTTTCACGCATAAACAGCTGAACTGAATTTTATGAAACTTGGTATGTATATTACTACTAACCCAACTTAAACTTTAGGCTATATTAATATTCTCTGAGACGAACAGGAGTAGGAGTTATAAGGGAGTCCTGAAATTAAATTTTATAGCGATATTTCTTTTCGTATTTCTTTTTCAGCAAATATAAACTTAACAATAGTTAATTATTTTGTTTTTAGAATAACTTGTGGTATATACACATTTGTCATATACCGGAGTAAAAAAGAGTTATTCACTAAAAACTATTGGGAAGCCAACAATTTTATTTGCCACAAAAGACTCAAACAAGCTAAACAAAACTCGGTTTATGAAGTAGCACTAACTCTTCCATGATAATAAGCTGTACCAACATTTATAGGGACGAGTAGGAGTGGGATTTATTAGGGAGGCCTGGAATTGAAAATAGCGATATTTCGTTTTCTATTGGGTTATCGTCACATACACTGCCGGTCAAAAGTTTGAGACCACCTATTGTTTACATCAATTAATCTACTTTAATCATGCAAAACCTCAATTTTACCTAATTATCAATGCATAGTTACAAAATATAGGTATCTTATTATTATTTGTATTTATAAACAAATTTGCTAATTAGGTGTAAGAAAGGTTTGGGACTATCGTAAATAGCAAGAACATAATTTGATTTAATCTTATTATCACTGAGACTACTAACATGCTAAAAATAAATAAGAATAAACAATGTGTTTGTTGTGTCTGGAGTTTTATTTACAGTCTAGTAATTCTCCCAAGTGGAATTAAGATGATAAATTTTATTCTTAGTTTGATTTATTGATTTCTAAACTGCCAAAGTTGTTAGAAGTTCACTGCACAGGTAATTTTCGTTTTTTATTTAAAGAATGGTTAAATAGTAGGAATTTCCTGTTAAATTGCATAGTGCGATCTACACACTACACAAAGAGAAAAAATCTAAGCACCAAATTGCCGCACAACTGAAAGTTTTGAAAACTGGAGCGCATAATACAATCGCTCGCTATGAAGAGACACGCTCTCATCACGACTAAATTCGTTCTGGAACGCCTAGAATAATGTCTGCTCTAGAAGATCAATTTATTATTTTGAAAAGTAAGAGAAATAGAAGACTCACTGGTCCCGAGATTCGAGCTGAGACCAATAGCGCCTTGAAAAAGTCCGTGTCTCTTTCTACCGTGAAAAGATGACTCAGGGAAGCCAATTTATTGGGTCGTGTCGATACGCTAAAACCACTTCTAAGACCAGCCAATAAAAAGAAAAGGTATCTTTGGGCACTTGCTTACAAGGATTTTACTTTGGAGGATTGGAGAAAGGTACTTTAGACGGATGAATCAAAGTTTCAAGTATTTGGAATTAATCGTAGGATTATGGTTCGTCGTAGGCATTCGGAAAAGTTCATTCCTCAGTGCATAATTCCAACAGTAAAGCATGGAAGAGGGTCGATTTTTGTGTGGGGTTATTTCTCAGGCTTTGGGCAAGGGGATCTTGTACAAATACAGGAATACTTAATAAAGAAGGCTATAATGACATTTTGAAAGATCATGCAGTTCCTTCTGGTTTTCGTTTAATTGGTTCTAATTTTATTATGCAGCAGGATAACGATCCAAAACACTCATAAAAACTGTGCAGGGAGTATTTGCAAGACCAAGAAAATGGCGGTATCTTGAAAAATATGAATTGGCCGTCTAAGTCACCTGATCTCAATCCAATTGAGTTCCTTTGGGAAGAACTTGATAGGAAGGTCAGAGATGTTGCTCCAGCTTCACGAAATGACCTCTGGGAGCCTCTTAAAAGTTGTTGGGATACTTTGCCATTTGAAACATTATATAAACTAATAGAAAGAATTCCACGAGTGGTCACAGCAGTTTTGAAAAGCAAGGGAGGAGTTTTTGACGAAAAGAAAGTGTAACTGCATTGTATGTATTTTTAAATTGTGTTTCAATAAAGTATTATACTGTTTATTATATATTTATAATATTATTGTTTGTTAATTGTTTATTCACTTATTTATTGTTTTATTGAAGATTCCTTTTGGTTTGGTTTATATTGTTTAATATAATCCAAATTTTTACAAAAAATTGAAGTGGTCTCAAACTTTTGACCGGCACTGTACACACATAACAAAAGTTGTTTATTTTGTTATTTAGAGTAACTTTTCTTATATTCACTTTTGTCGTATAAAAAAAGTATAAACGAGATATACACTAAAAACTAAAGTGGGAGCCAACAATTTTATTCGGTACTAGCTCAGATACCCGGCTTCGCCCGGGAATTTATTTGAGGCTGAATGGTTATGGTATTTTTTTGGCAAAACTTTACTTTGCACAATATTTTGACATTTACCCGTCCCAGTGTTTAGGGTTAATATCCGTTGTTGGCATTTGTTAATAATAAAATTAATTTTTTATGTAAGTCTTGACTGTCCTCCAAATTGTCATATTTCATATTTTGTTATATTGCCATATTTCCCGTCTCCTGTGCATAATGCATAGATTTCAGTTACTAAGGACAAAATATTAACATAGATTTGAATTAATTTTTCCAGGTGAGGTACCTCATAGTTCAAATTAGAATGAATTTTTGAGCATATCAATATTTCTACGCAAATTACTTGCTCCACACATTGTTCCTGGAGAAATGTATAAAACAAAAGTTAATCTAAATAACAAAGTAAACAACTTTTGTTATTTGCTTGTTTGTCAAAAAACAAATAGACAATGAAATATCACAAAATTTTATTTCAGGCCTCCCTTATAACCCCCACTCCCGTTCTAACCTAAAAATTTTAATATAGCTTATAATCATAGAAGAATTAATGCTAATTGACATACCGAGTTTGTAAGTTCGGTTTAATCGTTAGTGCCTAATGAAATAGTTGACTCCCGCTTTAGTTTATAGTGTATATCTCGTTTATAATTCGGTATAAGAAAAAAGTGTATATAACAAAAGTTACTCTAAATAACAAAATAAACAACTTTTGTTATGTTCATATTTGCCGAGAAACGAATAGAAAACGAAATACCGCTATTTTTAAATTCAGGCCTCCCTTACAACCCCCACTCCTGCCTGTCCCTAGAAATGTTGGTATAGCTTGTTATAATGAAAGCATTAGTACTAATACACACACCGAGTTTTATTTATTTCGGTTGGGTCTTTTGTCCCAAATAAAATTGTTCACTTCTGCTATAGGTTTCAGCGTATATCTCGTTTATAATTCGGTATACGAAAAAAGTGTATATAACAAAAGTTACTCTACATAACAAAATAAACAACTTTTGTTATGTTCATATTTGCCGAAAAACCAATAGGAAACGAAATATCGCTATTTTTAATTTCTGGCTTCCCTTATAACCCCCACTCCTGTTTGTCCCAGAGGATATTAATATAGCCTAAAGTCTAAGTTGGGTTAGTAATAATATACATACCATGTTTCATAAAATTCGGTTCAGCCGTTTATGCGTGTAAAGGTAACAAACAAACAAACAGACACCAAAGAAACAAAATGCAGTTATGGTGTCTATGACATGTAAAACGAAAAGTTATCGTGAAATTTCGCGAAAAAAATCAATGTACAGACAGAGGTTACAATTTTATATATATATAGATGAACGATTAAACCGAACTTAACTAAACTCGGTATGTTAATTAGCATTAATACTTCCATGATTATAAGCTGTACCAACATTGCTGGAAAGGAGCAGGAGTGGGGTTTATAAGGGTAACCTGAAATGAAAAACCAGGATATTTCATTTCCAACCGGTTTTTCGACAATGATACACATAACAAATATTGTTTATTTTGTTATTCAAAGTAACTTTTGCTATTTAAACTTTTGTCGTATACCGAAGATTAAATGAGATATACGCTAAAAACTATAGCGGGAGTCAACAATTTTATTATTACTCATTAAAGTGTTTGTAATATAGGCATATTATGACAAATCATGTTATGTTTTTAGATTTATATGATAGTTCTAACTATGATTGGGATTAGGAAGATAACAATCTCCGCCTCATCCGCAACTCAATTGTTATTTATTTTAATTATAAAATAGCGCCTTTATTTATTTCCAATATAAATTTAAACATTTAAAGCATTTCGTTTCTTTAATTTGTTTAGTTTATTATTTAAACATTGTCTTGCTGAATTCACACAACATGTGATAGCGGAAGTTGTGCGGAAACAAACTCTTTAATTGTTGTATAAATTATCTTATTTCCTCCAATATGTTGACATTATTGAATTGACTATGTACTATCTGTTACTATTAAACGTTACTTGGTAATGCCATTATAACAAAAGACAATAAGTGCTTAAACTCAATACTATTTCAGTTTGCACGATGGGCTACACATATCTTTCCCTCACCTCGATTTTAGAATAAAAATTAAATTATTTTTCGGGTATCACTGTCATTTGATTACAACAGAAATATAAATTACTTGATAATGTGTTTTCACAATTTAAAACTAAATAAATAATTTAAGTAAAGCAATGTTGATGATGAAATGGGGGGGGGGAAGTTATCGGGAGGAGTTAATGGTGTTAACTTATTTCCTGTGAAATTATGAAATTGCATTAGTTAAGTTTTATATATATATATATATATATATATATATATATATATATATATATATATATATATATATGTATATATGTATATGTATGTATATAAAGGGGGCTCAGGTTGGCCATGTGAGTTAAAGCTTTGACTTTGATCTCACATGCTAAACCTAGAGTGGCGAGTTTGATTCCCGCCTGGGCAAATGAATTTATTTAGTGATGGAATTCATTAAATAAAATCCTTAGTCCCACCCTGGCTAGAAAAGGGTGGTAACCTGTAGATAACCCGTCCAAATTAGCCTTAGTTGCAAAAAGTCGACGTTAATAAACTTATTATGAATATTTCAAATAAAGTTTTTGAATATCGCACCATAAGCACAACTCAGTTGCTGATTTGTTTAATACAAATCTGCCTAAAAGAGAAAAAAACTTCTATTACCTGTGGCATTATAGACTTTCCTTATTCAATGTTTTCATATTTTTTACATAATGTTACATAATAGTATTAATTTTATTCTTTTGTAATACTTCTATACTTCTTAGTTTTTTATTCAAAGAGATTTATTAACTTAATTATTTGATATAAGATTTGGTCAATTTATGTTTCAGTATATACAGACGGATCCTCCTACTGGTAAAAGCTTGTCTGCTTTAGTAATACAGCTGATACAATTCCAAGAGGACAACTTTGGAAAAAATGTTCAGAAACCACCACTCACAAGGCTTCCAGTAATTATGTCTTTATTTTACTATAATTCTTTGTTGTCCTTTGCTTTGTTTGATTCAGTTGAGCATTACCTTTGTTATTTTACCATGACAAACTCAAGTCTGGATAAAAACTAAAACAAACCGTTCAGAGAAGTGCTGGGCAATTTATGTGTCAAGTACATCATTTGATCCGGAAGATCTGGAGAGTGTAATTGAATTAACTAAGACTTTCTTTTAGTTACATTTGATCGTTAGGGTTAATGTATTTTTTTTTTATTGCCATGATAATTTTCTTTGAATGAAAATATTAAAATCTTTGTCTCAAAACTCAAAAGCCCATTAAAGTCTTCAAATGTACCATACCTTACTGTCTATGACTAGTTTTCAGTTCTAAAGTCATAGATAATCAGAAAAAATAAGGTAGGATTAATTGACATTTGAAAACATTTTTTGAAAATAATGAGTGCTTCCTGAATATCCAATTTGCGTTATACAAAATCTACTACATAAAATTAGGCTTGGCTCAGGCAATGGGCCTACTCAATGTTACCAAATAGCATATATTTGTAGTGCTTCAAAAATACGTTTCATGCTCATTTCTCCATGAATATCATGTCAGTCACAAATTTATACTTCTATTAATACATTTTATAAGTCCGATCTGTTAATAATTTCTTGGGTTTGCAGATGCGGTGTTTTATGGATTTTAAACCTGGAGGAGCTCTGTGCCACATTCTTGCTACAGTTTATAAGTATAAAAGTGAACAAGGGTGGAGGAGGTTCGACTTTCAGGTCAGTAAGGTACGGGCGTGTCACCATACTCACATAACTAACTCTTCTTCTTGTTTATGCTTTAAGCACGCTATTCCACTCCTGCTTTTATATGTTTTATTTTGTTTGTTGTATTTAGATTTTGATTGTTTGTTGCATTTAGTGTTTAGATTGTTATGTATAGTATGCGTTTTGTGTGTTTTTATTTTTTTATTTTGTATTTGCAAGCTATGCGATTTTATTTTTGTAGATTATCTTTATATATACATGATTATTCTCTCCTTTAAGTATTTCGTAGTATTTCATGTTTTTGTAGGAAAATATATTTTTACATGTTTAAAGTTCGAGTTACCTAGGTTGTTACCCATGTTTGGGAGACTTTTAAATGGTGTCGTTCTTTCAAATATGGGAAAGGAAAACTATGCCATTATAATTCAGAAACCAATGTGCCTAGGTTAATAATTCCAAATGAAAATCAGGTCCGCTCTAATTTGTGTCAGAAAGTGATTTGACCTCTGTTAAGTCTGCTAACATGTGTTTACTATAATATTATGACCTCAACTTAGGAGACTATTTGACTAAAAATGTGACTCCTACTTCTGAGCTCAGTAACGAATTAAAAACAGAAATACCTTATGCCAGTTATCCTAGAGCTAAATGCAACAAAAAAATACTTAAATATATAGAAGCAATTGTTACCAGGAACCGGCTATAAAGGAAGAAGCACTCAAATTAAAAGTAAAGATGGATATTATTTATTTACCTTGACGTTGATTTAACAGAATACAAATTCTGTAATAAACAAACATATCTCTTCATTAATTGTTGACATAAAGATTATTTGAAACTTTCTACACTATGTAATGTGGTTCAAAATGATCCTTTTATTTTTTTTGATCTCTCCATATTAGTATACACTAAGTTCTAAATGACTCATACAAATCCTACATTTCACTTTATTGTGCACTTTTAGTGTAACCACAGTTTTTCAATTCTGTTTGTACCTGTCCCAATAAGCCTCGTAGCATAGAGTGGTTGTTAACCTATTACAATATTTGTAAATGCCCTTATTTCTGGATCAACACAATATAATTTATGGTTGACTACGATCCAGTCTTAATTTTTTTTTCCCCTCAGAATACTACAAGGTTGCATATTTTTGTAATGTAAATGGCTAAATAATTGTAAACGTTCTTTACTTCATATTTTAGCATCTTCTTAATACTTTCATGAATGTATCTGCATGTTTTTCATATAATTTATTTTACTGAAAGCTTATCTTCAATGTCATTTGAAGCAATCTTTTCCCATTAAAAGAGGCCACAAATGTTGTTTAGTTTTATGTTAAAAAAAAAAAAAACACTTCTATACCGAGTCAGTCAACAACATAAGTTATATCAGTAAAAGCAGAGAGATGTTTTAATCATGCCTTAAATAAGACTGCCTGTTCAGCAATGTCATCAATATCATTATTAGGGGCAGATGGAAATGAAAGCTGTGTCAATGTGATAAAAAAACTGTGGTAACAATAAAGAACTGTTTTGACAGCTCATATGTTTTACTTTACTCCTGAAATCATTTACTGACACAAAATGGAGTAGACCAAAACCTTTAACCCTTTCCCTACAGTGGACTCATTTATCCCTTGTGCACTCATGCTGTGCCCCATGGACAGGGAACTTACATATGAATTAGGGGCCTTTTCATCCATTGCTGTTTTACCACAGTTGACTCACAGGTTCAACCTTAAAGGCATAAGGTGAACTAATAGAATATTATCTCAAAACTAAACTCCAGACATAAGTTTATTGGTTTCAAGAAAACTTGAACAACCACTGTCACTTTTTATACCTGTATTTGCCCTATTCAAGTGCCTTATTACTCACTTCTATGCTACTGTTTCTAGGGTTCAAACATATTCTTTTTTATTATTATTATTTTTTTTTTTTAACAGTTCTCCTTATTCATTTCTTTTATAGTTTTTGACAGTAGAATATTTTAAATATCAAAAACAAAAACATTAATTGTGAATAATTTTTTTTTTTAACACCTCGTCCAAAGTACTGAATTATAAAGGAAGATGGAAGTTCTTTTTTCTATTTTTTAAAGTAGAATTGTGAAGTAAATTATATTTTATGTTAATTTTTTAATATAACATAAATGGTGGTATTCAATTTTATTTTCACAAATATAAAATTATAAAATCAGTATTTATTTTTAAATAATTATTTCTTTTTAGTTCAGAGTTTATTAGATATACTATGAGAAAATCATTTCCAAAATAGGCAAACTAATTAAAATTATCTCTAAGTAAAAAATTAAATATCAAAGAAAAACAAACCTTGACGAGTAATGAAACAATGAGATATCTGGCAACATAGGCTCGAGGGGTTGGATGTAAAAGTATTCCATCCACAGAGAAGGCCCCCGTCCCCTTGCTCTCACTCTCTCTCCCAGTTCTAAAGTAGTCTATGGCTTATGAGGGCCCGCCATATTGAAAATATCAGCAAATAATCTGAATATTTTTTGTTCACAAACCAAAACTGTTGAAATGAGATTTTTGTTGACTGAGTATTACACTCCTAATCTGGTTATCAATGTTTACAAACTAAAACTTATAATTCATCTTGTTATTAGAATACCTGTTCATCGAATGGAAAATTATGTGCCAATTTTCTAAATTCGGAATTGATCGGATTGATTTTAGTTTTACAGAATATAAATTTTAAAAGTCTAAATACAATTCATTGATTTATTAAAGAATTTTTAATGTTTGAAGAGCTTCCTAACTTTACAATTTTTATTTCTAAAGACTACAGAAATATTTACTGGAGAGTATAAGATCTTTTTCTTCGGCTCTTAAAGGGGAAAATCAAGGGGCTTACTCATGCGGTTATGATATTTCTATTCTACAAACAGCTTTACCCAGTTTGAATATTTCATATTCATTTTTTGTTTTTTTAGCAAGTAATCTTTTCAACAGTTTACTTGAAGTTAATTTTACTCTGTCACTTTTTGGCCTAATCCTCAAAACGAGGAGTAGTATCTATTTCTGTTTTGTATCTTCAGTTGAACTTAATAATTATGATGTTTATATCACGTATTGAAAAAAATTACTGTCTTATCAAAGCCATTTGTCTTAGAAAACACTGCGAAAAGAAAAAAAAAATCTGTCAATGGCTTCAGCCTTTCATATTCTTGATTACTTTTGATTTTCCCCTATATTGCCATTTTAGTTATTAGATTGTTACACCTCTATTAGTTGCAAGCATGTTGTATATGTTTGTGATTAATACATTAACATTTGTTATTTGTGTTTGCAGTTGTGGAATGCCATTATATATGTATTTTCTTATATGTTTAGTTTAAAGAAATTATATTTAATTTTTAATGAGGTAAATTATCCTTATTGAAGGGGAGGGGCTAATACTTATGTCCCCTTACCTGAACTGTCTTGATCAAAGTGAATCATATATCATATATTTTATTATTATACTACAGACAGTGAAAAATAAATTGTCAGTTCAATTTATATCTTCATGCTGAAAGATCTGAACTACAGAAAATTTGAAATTTAGTATTCAGTATTTATTTAAATATTTTTAAGTTTTTGGATTGTAATTTCTATAATTGGTTCAGTGAGAATATGACATTCTGAAAGTTTATTTCAGTTTATTTTTCCTGCAAAAAAAATAAAAGGGTACGCCCTTTATAATGAAGGAAAAAAGTAGGAGCAGTTTCTCAGAGCAGCAAATGAATTAAAAAAGAATTATTATTATTCGTGGAACAAAATTAATCTAGCATAGAACAAAATATACAAACAGTTAATACTTATTTCTAAATACAGTAATTAACGATTACTTTTATTTATTATTTTCATGTTTTGGATTAATTTTTTTTGTTAACATGTTCGAGGAGTGCCTTCCAATGACCAGCAAGAAATACTTTCAATGTTTTTCCATCACGGATGATAAACCATTACTAGATCAGTAATTTCAGACCTTATTTCATGATAAGTATTATTCCATAACAGTTCATCCCTTTGGAACTTTTATGCTATGTGACAGAGATTCAATTTCATTAGAATGATAGCAGCAGACTGAACCTAGGTTCCATTCAATTCATCCAAGTGTTGAGTTCTATATTTTTGTCAAATAATCAGCACAAAGGAAGTGAACACCATTTAACCGTGCACCAATTTATTTCTGACATTTATTTAATTGGCATTCCGACAAAGGTTACAACTTTTAAGTCTTCTACTATGGTCAAACCTGTTGGTAGATGACATCATTACTGGCTGATCGTTGAGTACACGTGGCTAGTACTTTCAAGCCTGTCGTTAGTTGTACTCAATGTTAAGTCTTGTAGTCATTAGGATATTTCATTTATCAATAAAATGAAGTATTCAACTGTTTTATTTTCAGATTCATTGTATTTGCTTTTTAGCAGATTTCCCTTGAGGGAAATCAGCTATTGAGGTCGTACTCATGACACAATTGATGAAAAAATTTAAAAAATATATCTGTTACCGCTTTAGCAGTCACAATTTTTGTGTAATTGTCACCAAACTCGGTATTTAGAGGAGGGGGAATTTTGAAAATTCGTAATATCTCCGTTACTATAAGTCGGATCGAAAAGGTGTGTAGAACGAATTTGATTGCAAATTAAATGTACTATATATATTGTTATATACATTTATTCTCTATCTTGAATATTAACTGAGATATTGGCATTTTTCATGTTCCCTCCTAAAGTAAACCCCCCACTTCTATTTGTGTTACATATACAATACTCTGTTATATAATAAACCACATTATTTGAAGCTTAAATACTAATTATTGTTGTCCACAGAGACCTTTATTATACGAGATACATGTAAATATGTTCTTGTAACTACCCTCCCCCCCTGTCTTCAATACTTGGAGTACTAAAATTTCATTGATTGAGATAAAATTTATTCTGATTCATTATAAATTATAGTACTAGATATTGTACATAGTTTTCAATAAAATTAATGTTATGTTCTTATATTTTTAAGTTATTGTTTTTCTTTCTGGTGAGCTGTTGCCAGACCTGTTTGTTTACATTTGTGACGATTCCCGCTGGGAGGGGAAAGATTTCTTATTACCGTTAGTATTTGTTCACTTAATATTCACGGTGGTGTTGTGTTAGCAATATGTAGGTATATCTATTATTAAACTTCACGAGGGAAATCTGCTTAGTTTACACAACCCCTGCGTGACAGACTTTGTTGTTTATTGTGTATTAGTAATGAAAAGATGATAGTTATTTGTGTGGAGATTAGGTAGTAGCTCCTAATTAAAATAGAATGCGATATTCAAATTCCAATTATGAGGGGAAAAAATGGTTCGTAAATTACATTTTTCACTTTATGGGAACATTAAATAACCATTGTATTTCATTTTTAAGTTAGTATCATTGCATAATGTTGTAAGTACTACTATGGGACTGATATATCATTAGTGTTATGTCATTTCTTTAATGTTTGTATTTGTGTGCAATGTTATTTCTTTGTATGAATTTTCAATTAATTGGTGGGTCCCAACAACCATTTCTTGTTATATTGTTTTATTATTGTTATAACAGTGGGTAATGTTATTGTATAAACAAGTTATTTTTATTCTTACTGGAGGTAGTGGTTGTGGAATCGATCAGGTAAATATGATGTTGCAAACTCAATTATTAGTTTTTCCATTTTAATCTTTTTATTGGAAAGTCTGCCCTTTAGACACCACTTATGTGACATCTTCAGCCCTATATGAAGAGACAAAAATATAACCAAAGTTATATAAACATATAATTTTTGTTAAGTGCATAGAACTTAGTATATAAAGAATGTTTTTTAACGGTTTTATTTAGCTTCACCTGTTTATTTGTTTATTTATTTGGGTCAAATTTAGTAGTTGAAATTGGACCCCTTTCCTGTTGAACGATTGATCTGATATTTTGTACACACCTTTAGTTCTGATGACAATACAATTTAATATCTTTGTAAATCCAAGATGGCTGCAACAACAAAATGACTGTTACACTTAAAAATTTTAATTTTTTTCTAAGTTAAACAATTTTATTGAAAAGAATACAGATAAAAATGAGGAAGAAAATGTTCTAAAAGCTAAAAAATAATCCTACGTCCTAGGTACTAGTCATCACTCCACTCCTCATGAATCTAAGGCATTGATCAGACAAATAAGTAAATTGTGGGGCATGTGAAATTTCTATCAACAGTCAACCATTCATATGATTATAAATGGCATTTATATGTATTTATTCAGGTTACGCCATGCCCCACAATTTACTTATATATCTGATCAATGCCCTAGATTGATGAAGAGAGTGGAGTGATGACTAGTACCTAGGACCTATTATTATTTTATTTAGCTTTTAGTTAATTTCCTTCGTAATTTTTATCTGTATTTTTTTTCAATAAAACTTTTAACTAAAATAAATTTTGTTCTTATTTTTATTTTATTAAGTTAATATAAGATCACGGAATGATTTTTGAAACATTTTATTAAATTGTTTTAACTGGATCAAGTGATGATAATCATCTATTTTGATGTTTCCTACTCTGTCCACCAAATAGAACTGATCTTGGCCAATATTGGCAAGAGAAGATAATCCTATTGGCTTGGGGTTTACTATTAAGACATTCTGGATTCTTTCTTAGTTCTATTGCTATCTTCGAAGTAGTAGAATAATTTCTTCTTATCATATTCTTCATAGAGTAATTGAAACAAACCAGGTCCAGTTTTATGGTTAGGTTTTAAATGATTTATGAATTCACTTCAATTAGTGTCATACATCCTCCTTCAGTCGATCTTCTGCCTTACATATCCACTTTCCTATAAATGTTGAATGTTCAAAACATCCATATTATTTGCAATTAACACCACTCTACTTTTGTAAGCTAGGAGAAAGAATCCCTAGGTTAAGACAGAAAGCACATTGGCAAGATGATGCTAACTTTTAAAGCTTAGTCAGTACCCATATCTTTGAAGAACTCAGGAATTTATGGGGAAAAAATCACATTTCTCATAGTAACTTGATTGTACGTTTTATTGTGGAACAATTTGTTTATCTTATCATTGAACTCTTTGTTGTTGATTTAAATTTTCTCCAGCCTTCCTTTCTTCATATCCTTAAATGGAGTTTGCAACATATTTTTTACCTGGTGGGTTATTTTTAGTTATGGGTTGGTAATATAAAGGAATTGATTGTGAAGATAAGCTGTTATGAAACATAATATTAGTAATGTCTGCCTTTCAGAGATACCCTTATCATCTACAATATTTAATCCATCAGCTTTTCTATGGTAATTTTTTTAACTCCTTCTCAAAAACATAAATATTAATATGTTGGTGACTCTATCCCATACTCTATTTTGATACTCAGAAAGAGATGTACTGCATTAGTGGGCAGGGGGGGGGGGATGAATGACCCCAAGTTGTATGTTATGATACACAGAACAAGCTGTATTGCATTAGGAGGTGATTTGATCCCATACTGTATTATGGTCCTTAGAAAAAGCTGTACTACATTAGGTACGAGAGTGTGACTGCCCCATAATGTATTATGGTACACGGAATGACCTGCACAGTATTAGAGGATGACTCTGCTCCATATTGTATTGTGGTACACAGAGAGAGCTGCAAAGCATTAGGGGGTGACTCTGCCCCATAATGTATTATGGTACACAGAACGAGCTGTACTGCATTAGGGGGTATTTCTACCCCATACTGTATTATCATACTCAGAACAAGCTGTACTGCATTAAGGGGGTGATTCTACCCCATACTGTTTTACCATACTCTGAATGAGCTGTGCAGCATTAGGATGTGACTCTACCCCAAACTGTTTACTATACTCAGAACATTGAAAATGTCTCTATCCACTTATAATACGCCCCCCTGATGAAAGTGTACCACAGATAGAATGGTAGGCATAATATATATTTCCTGAGGCCGTAATATATTTTCATTGTATGGTCCTATTAAATGGATTTCATGGGATTCTTTGGAGTGACAGATTCAGTATTTTGTTGTAAGCTCCCAAAGTACCTGACCCAGATTATATCGTTGTTTTACTTAGTTAAATTTCATTACATGTAGCTACTTTTCTGGATTCTGGACTATTTTGTATTGCATGAAGAATAACAGGTATGTATTTAAAATTAAGGGTAACTTAATTTAATTAAAATCAAATTTTAGTAGTACTTCTTGTAGTGGTGAATGGACAAAGATATGTTTTGAGTGCTTTGGAAATGTTGCAGAGCCCTTCAAGAATGGATCGAAATGTGGAAATGTTCATGGCGGTTGAAAAGTCCTTGATACAAGCTAAGTGTTTAACTCTCCCTGTTGTATATATCCGACCTGATGTTGAGAAGAGTATTGCAGTGAAAGTGAAGGAAATTATAAAAAGACATCAAGGATCAATCATAGGTTTGTGATTTTCCACAGTAATATAATTTACTTGTGAAGAAATGATTTGAGGGCAATGATATCTGAATAAAATAATATTTTAGCTACAGTACTCAAGAATATAATAAAAAAGCACTTATCTCATAATAAACTTGATGTTGTAATTAAAATGGCTTAAAAGTTTTAGATTCATTTATAAAAAATAAAATCAATAATACAAATCACAAAAAAATGTTTATTTTTCTCTCTTTATTTTTAGCAGATTTCCCTCAAGGGAAATCAGCTATTGAGGTCGTACTCATGACGCGAGTTTTGAAAAATTTCTTCAAATGTCCATCGATCCTACCCAGGAGATGACGAAAATGAGGTCCGTTCAAAATTATATGTATATATATATATATATATATATATATATATATATATATTTGTCTGTTAACGCTCTAGTGGTCACAATTTTTGTTTGATCAATACGAAACTCGATATTTAACCGTTTTATGTAAAAAGACAGATCAAGTTCGTTAATGGCAGAAATCGTACCAGAGGGAGGGAGGATTTTCGAAAATTCGAAATATCTCCGTTATTATGCATCGGATCGAAACATTGCATAGAACCAATCTTATTGCAAATTAAATTTACTATAAATATTGTTATACACACTTATTCTCAATCTTGAATATTAACCGAGATATTTGCATTTTTATGAAGTCTGTGGTCGGGTGTTGTCAGGTTAGTTCGGCCGTTTTCGTAAGTCTCGGCTCTGGCGGAAGCTTCTAACCTAACTTGTTGTTTCTAACCTTATCTAACCTTCTTTACTTTGTGAGATTTATGCAAATACGTTCTGTTCATCCGCCCCCCCCTTCCTTAGTTCTTGGACTACTAAAATTTGAGTTATTAAAATATAAATTATTCTTACAATTCAGAAGCCGTTTCAGTTGGGAGTTTATTAAAATTAACTGAAAGATTTCTCATTTCCGTTTGTATTTACTTATGGTGGTTTTGTGTTACCAGTATACAGATTTCTCTATTGCTAAACTTCACATAGGAAATCTACTTAGTTTACGCAACCCCTGCGTGACGGACTTTTATTCTTTTAAATTATGATATTCAGTCTCAGACTGCTGTTATCCTCAGAACTCTATTGTTTCTTTGGGTTTAATGTTTTTTTTTGTTTTTTTTTAAATTGATATTTTAAAGTAATTCAACAAATTAAAAGAGGTAACTAGTCTAAATTAACTAGTAAAAGTAACCAAAAAAAGCTAAAAATGTCAGTGGTGTAAATAGAAAAATGTCTGTCATGCAGGGGCTGCGTTAACTAAGCAGATTTCCTGCCTGCGGCTATAATACATTCTTGATCTCATCTCTGATATTTTATATTCGTAAATAAAAACCACTGAGTAATAGTGAGGGTTTACTGAAGGCTGAAAACATGAAAGCACAAATAATGGGCTTAATATATGAGATAACATGTATAGAACAACAATTGTAGAACATTAACTGCTCAACAGGATTGGTTCTATAATAGTTTTTGAAGGAGGTATTTTGAACTTTTGAACCCTCCCCTCCCATATTTCTGGTACGATTTCAGCCATTAACGAATATGAACATTATAGTTGAATTAAACTGTTAAACATTGAATATGGTATTGATCAAAGAATCATGTTCAAGTCAAAAAATAAATGTATTTCTAGGAGCCTGTATCAAATAAGAATCCTTAAAAAATAGCTTTTTCTCTCAAATTTATATTTATATGTTTCTCAGTGGGAAAAATTAATCTACTGTTTGAGAAATTGGTTAATTCAATGTTAGGGGTGGTTTGATTTGGTAGAATGTAAAGTGTATTCCGCTTATTTTTAGAATTGCCATACACATTTAATGTAGATAAAAACTGATTACTTTTCTCAATTTGTTTCAGTAAGTTATACTTTTTAAATACAAAATAGTGAAAAATTTACTTTTTACAATTTACAAAATTCTATCTGCCCTCAGGTTAGCTTTGTTTGTTATGGGATTTGATAAAGCTGGAGTTGTGCAATATTTATGTTTCATTGTCTTTCAGTAGTCAATGGTAAATGAAGTCCCCGATCTCCGTATACTAGTTTATTACTAAGAGGACATCTTGAGAACCTCATTGAGTGCCATGGGTTGATGTTAATGGATATTTTAGGTGCTAAAAGTATTTTATCATATAACATTACAATTTATTAGATTCAATACAAATTTCAATTCTTTCAGAGGGTGAAGAAGGTGCAAGTCATATCATCTATCCAGTTGTGGATCCACTTGATGAGGAATATGCGAGGCCAGTTCTTCGACGAGACAAGATGACTCTCATGCATTGGTACTATTTTCCTGATTCATATGACTCGTGGTATTCTGTAGACCTTCCAATAGATCCACCTGACTCACCCCCTCAGCATCAGATGCCATGGCGGGTAAGCCACTTTTTAAAATTCTTATTACTAGTGTCTTATAGTGGCTTCCTTATTCAAAATTTTCCCAAATCCTATAGTTTAACGACTGATAAATAACAAAGTATAAAGCATGCTTAAGCTTATCGCATAACACAAAGTATAAAAATAGCAAATAATTTGCATAGTATTATTGTTGAAGTCAGAAATTCATTACAATGTATAAATTGATTAAAATTGTATCTCCCCTTTATCAAGGCAAACTTTTCAATTCCATTTTAATTTTTTAACGTCAGTTACAGTTTCCATGAAAAGCAAAGTATTTGGCCCCCGTGATGGGGAAGTAATTATTGTATACATATTTAGTCTGCTGTGGTGGGTTGTAATTGGTCTATTTGAACCCCACTGCCCAGTCTGCTATGTGAGTCCCTACCATTTGTATGTCCCGGTGCCATTAAAGCCAATATGTTCCAAACATTAGTTTTCTTCTCTGCTTAGCCATTCCTGCCCCATGCACTAACAAAGGTTATGGGCCCAGTTTTGTTATTGAGTTTGGTCCATGAGTTTTAAGTACACAAATAAGTAAAATTTTGTTGCAAAGTTCCAGTACCAGCATTACAGCAAATGAATTCCCTTTCGTAGAGAAGCTCAGAGGAAGGGAAAATTAGATATCATGGAAGTTTCACATTAAGGCCTTACTGCAACTAAATGACCAGTAGGACGTTGTTACACGAGTCAAAAAGGCAGAAGAAGCAAAAAAATAGACAGGAAGGCACTATCGAAAATTTTCTTGTTAGTGGATTCTAATCTTTTCCACCATATTGAGGGCAGCATGTCTTCGAAGGTGGCATAGGATACATTCTAAAATCTCTTCGAAGATTCAGGGCTTACAAGAAGAGCTGGACTGCTGAGACAGTTAATTTTAACAGGACTTGATGCTTGTGACTCTATAGAGGACTGCATTAATAAAATAGTGTCTACACCCCAATGACTACGAGAGGTAAAATTTGATATTTCAGAAGAATAGGTTTGGATGCTCCTCCTCGCCGGTCTCCCACTAGACCACAAACCCTTAATAATTGGCTTGTAGAGTTTAAATACACCGATTACAGCAAACTTTGTTAAAATTAAATTGCTACAGGAAGTGAAAAATAAATAATAGATTTTTGAATAAAGAAAGTTCTACCTCTACAGTGGCCGGGCTGCTACCAATGCCGACATTTATAACCTTCAAGTAAACAAATCCAAGAAACCTCCAGACAAGTGTTATAACTGTTATCAAGGCAGTCATATCACGGTTAATTGACAGACAAAGGCGAAAACGGAAGCTACCTGCAGAATTAAATCCACTGGAAAAGAAGAAAAGGCTTCTTGGGCGTGTATGTTATTTAGTGCTACTGGAGACTCAGACTGGTTCCTTGACTCATGTGCATCAGTTTACTTGTCAAAAAATAAAGTTGATGGTGCCAGTGAATCAGGTATAAAGATTTTGACTGCAAATAATCAATCGTTAACATCCGAATCAATTTGGACTGTCAATATCCCTGAGACTGTTTGGAGTAGTGTTATTAGCGTCAGAGAAGTTTATTACACTCATTGGTTGTCCTCCAAAATTCTATCAACTATGTCAAAGAAAAATGAAGGAAACAGCCTACAAAATGGTTACAGCCATTAATGAATAGAGTATTTTAGTAACTAACCCAGATGATCTTTTTTACCGACGATTAGGGCATCTTAATAGACCCAGCGTTCTCAAATTGAAGGTCATGTTGGATGGTCTCAGTGATCTGAAGTCCAGTGATTGTACTGGTGAGGTTTGTTTACTCAGGAAACATGCACTTATTCTTTTCAAATCTAGTAAATTCAGAGCAAAGGAAGCCCTCAGATTTGTGCACACAGATATTTGTGGAAAAATAGAAACTACTTTACTCGTCAGGAGTAAATGGTTTCTTATGTTTATAGAGGATTTTACTCGATTTACATTTGCATATTTTTTATCATCAAGGACAAAGTGTCTAGAGTTTTTAAAGAATTTTGTACCCTAGCAGAGACCCAAAGAGGCAAGAAAATCAAATGCATTGGTACCAAATATATTAATCGAAGTATATCGAATTTTTTGGTATGGAAAGGCATGAAGCATCAGCGAACTGCCAGATATTCACCTGCCCAAAATGGAGTAGCAGAATGAGGTAACTGAAACATGGTGGAGAAAGCCAGGTGCATGTTAAAGGGTGCGGGACTACCTAAAACATTTTGGCAGAAGCTGTTTCCCCAGCTTTTTATTTAAGTAATAGGTGTCCTACAAAAACAGTCAAGAAAATGACTCCCTATGAACCAACATTCTCTCGGAAGCTCAACCTTAGACACATTTATCTTTGTAGGGTACAGTAATAATACCAAGGGTTCTCGACTAATGGACTCCGTTTCAAAGAAAATGAAAATAAAAAGACATGAACCCTAAAGTTAACAAAAGAACTTTAGTTCAGTCTATACTGTAAAGGGCAATAAGGTGGAAGAAGAAGAGACAGAAATCACATCACAAGAAGAGATAATTGAAGAAGTGAATTCGGACAATGAATCATTTCATGATTTCCCTGACATTGCATCTGAAGAAGAAGGCTTTCCACAAATACCTAGAAGATGGTTAAAGGTATTCAGAAATGTCAGTTTTCTTTTAAATGTGTTTAATATTTTTTTTAATTATTTGAACTTACATTTTTAGTATTATGAATATAATATAAAGGAGGAAAATTATTTATTTATTATAAATAAGAGGAAAATTATTTATTTATTATCTGCTTCTACCCCCTCCCCTTTCCGACCCATATTGATTTATGCTAACACATCATTTAATGCTTTTATTTTTATTTAATCCATGAATAAGATTTATATTGCCCATGGTGTTTGGAACAGTAAATAAGGATTGGTTACCAGTTACAGTCTACTCTATTGTAAGGCACATCAAAGTAGGATACCAGAAGAAAGATGGGTGAAGATAGTAATGCAAATATTTTGTAAATTAAGTCTTTCTGTCACTCCTCAAATACTCTGCTCTAATAATTTAAGAAGGGTCAATGATAAAAGGGGAATTGCATCTAGGAAATAGTAGCAAAAATTGGTTTAATTCATGAAATTAAAAATCACTGGCACATGTGCTGGGAAGTTGCCTATGAAATACACTCCTGAAAACACCACCAGCTAATCAATTCTTGAGCAAGAAGGATTTGCCTTCCTGCAAAAAATCTGAAGCATTAATGATCAATGATCTTCTAGATATGCTGACATCATTGCCTTCAAAGAAAAATGTGAGATATCTCTTAGATCAAATGGTTAGATATGAGAATCTGTCTCTGTCTCTCTCTCTCTCTCTCTCTGCACACAAACACACGTGCGCACACACACACACACACACACACACACACACACACACACACGCATGCATGCAAAAACGCACGCACACACACTCTATGTGTACTGATATTTTTTCTCTTCGGCTGTTTTATTTATTTATCATTATGATGATTGTATCTGTCCAATTAGGTCCATGATATTTACGAATACTGAATATTATTCTATTTCCTACAGGTAACTGCGTCTTGGGCCATTGAATTAGATATGTACAATGAATGGATGAATGAAGAGGATTATGAAGTTGATGAAAGTGGAAAAAAAAAAGTTCACAAGGTATTGCATGCTGGGATATTTTTAATTTATATTAGCTATTAGTATTAATGATTAATTTCTTTTGCCCCTTCAATGTTTTGATAACAGTCTTCTTTGTGGTGGAGAGTCTGCTGTCTTAACACGTTAAGGACGGCACGGGGTCAATTGACCCCGTGCGTAACTGTCTCCCAGGACGGGTTGGTTTTGAAGATAAATGTTCAAAAAATACTTTGACGGTTTTTGCTTTGTACTTGTAAATATAATTAAAAATAGTACGTTTATGCATTTCAAATCCAAAAAATACGTCGTATATCATTGAAAAAATGCACGGGGCTTTATGATCCTGTGCCGGCCTGGGGAGTGGTATTTGGGCTCTAGTCCGGCACAGGCTCATATAGCCCTGTGTTATTTCCCATGCTTTTCCTGTGAACCGCTTGTTCTGTTATTTACAAAGGCTTATGTAAATGACAGAACGCGTCCCTCCCCTTTCAGTTTACTTTTTGCTGTCCTTTCGAATCATTAATCTGTATAATGAGCAAATCACGTGGCCGACAATTAGTGGATTTAGCTTTATTAAAAAAGTGTTCCGGGTGTTTCGAAAAATTAAGAAAAATTGTCCTCTAAAGAAGCAGACAAACAAGTTAGAATGTCTTGTGAAGAGTGCAACATGAAGTCACTTTGTCTACAATGCTTCAACAACTGCCATAAATCTATGTCCTAATCATTGTGATAATGAAGAATGGTTAATTACAATATAATTATTTGTTTATTCATATTTTTTCTTTATTATGTTTATTTTCCAATTATTTGTTTAAACTAAACTCCTAGTTCCTAGTTTGTTTTTCTCGTTTTGTAATTTTATCTTTATAAACTAATAAATTTTGATTGCAATGTGTCGTAATTTAAAGTTAAATCATATTCACCCATTTTAAAGTATAAAAAAAATTAAAATCCTTTGTTGATCACCAAAATTATCACACAAAGGAGAAAAAAAGTTCCCGACAAGGTGAAAAATGTAAGGTAAATATTCATTTCTAAGTCACGTAACAAAAAATTGATGAAAACACGGCCTGCGGCTGCCATATATTTTTTGGTGTCCAAAGAGTAAAGAAATGTTTGAATTTAGCAATTTAGTTCATTTTTCGAGTTGTAGTAGCACATTAAAAGGGGACATAAGTACGGGGTCGATTGACCCCGTGCCGTCCTTGTGGATAGTTGCACCACGGGGTCAATTGACCCCGTGCCGTACTTGTGGATAGTCCACATTTTTGATGTCCGTCCTGAACGTGTTAAAGTATTATTGCGGGAAGGAGTGGTGGGGGAAATACTGGGCTAGTTATCCCACCATTCCCTCCTTCATTCCTTGAGTACAGCTGGCTTAGTACAGAAGACAACTATCGATTAGTCATTTGGTTTCTCCGTAAGTATTTTTCTTTTAAACGCTCAGTATCTAGAGTTATGTTTGAGTCACTCGTAGACTTAAGCTGCATATATTCGGTTTCTCTTTCTCAGAATGGAAGTTTCATATTGCCTGCTGTTCACATTCATCAACTTTTAACCCCTCCCTCCCTTTAAGAGAAATCAGCTATTGAGGTCGTACTCATGACGCGAGTTTCGAAAAATTTCTTCAAATGTCCATCGATCCTACCCAGGAGATGACGAAAATGAGGTCCGTTCAAAATTTTATATATATATATATATATATATATATATATATATATATATATATATATATATATATATATATTTGTCTGTTAACGCTCTAGCGGTCGCAATTTTTGTTTGATCGTTACCAAACTCGGAATTTAATCGCTTTATGTAAAAAGGAAGATCAAGTTCGTTAATGGCTGAAATCGGACCAGTGGAGGGGGGTTTAGAGGGGGGATTTTCGGAAAATTCAAAATATCTCCGTTATTATGCGTCGGATCGAAAAATTGTATGGAATCAATCTTATTGCAAATTAAATTTACTATAAATATTGTTCTATACATTTATTCTGTATCTTGAATATTAACCGAGATATTTGCATTTGTATTCTGCATTGGTCGGCAGGAGTGAGCTGTTTGGTACTTTCTGAAGAGAGCTCTGGCGGCCGTTTTCGTAACTATTCGTCCCTCGTGTATAAGTTTAGTGATCCCTTACTACTTACTACACTTGTTACTGGGCAGATTTCTCTATTATAAAACTTCACGTGGGAAATCTGCTTAGTTTACGCAGCCCCTGCGTGACGGACTTTTGTTTTTATTTATTGATTTTATTTTGACAAGAAATAATGCTAAAGAGCAGAGAATCTTTGACATCTAACTTTTTTCTCATCAGAATATTAACTAATAACACAGTAACTATTCTGTCTTAGTCATTATTCTTTGCCTATAAATCCTAAGTACTGATTATTTTTATGAATCAATGGTTATTTCAATTGCTTCCAATGGAATAGTATTATTCGGATTTCAAATGTTAATTTAATAAACTTGATTTAGCTGGAAACTAGGGGAGGACATTTTGTTTATTCATATAAGCTTAATCTGGTTATTAATATGAAAAATAAATTATGAGATTTGTAAACAAATGAAATCAGTCAATAAAAGTACCTTTTACAAAACTGAAAATTCATTTTTTTTTTTTACTAGGCCTCTTAATAGAACTATTCCACAATTTATTTTATTATAATTTATTGTACTTGCTTCAGTAGTTAATGAATTCCTTTTTTTACAGCTTCGTTTATCAGTTGATGACCTGATGGGACAGTCAGATTCTGCAACAAAGAAAAAACCTAAAAGGAAAAGATCTCCTTCGCCTATACAAAAGCCTGGTAAAAGAAAAAGGTAATAGCTTTTTCTTTATAAACTGTTTTATTCTTTTTATCCCACTGTAATTTTATTTTGTATGAATATCTTGAAGAAGATTAAACATTTGTACAATAATTTAAGTGAGGTGTCTATAAATGTTAAATGATTCAAGAACTGAGTGAAGAATGTCCTTGAGTGCCTTGTCTTGTCACAAAAATTCATTATATAACACCATTTTTCAAAAATTATTTTAGACGTAGCTATAGTACTCACCTTTGATAGATTGAAGTATAAATATTTTCTGATGATACATACAGATCTTTTAGCATAGGGATGATTAATCTTTATGTCTACCTGACTAGGCTAGGGAAATGATGAACAGCCTTTAGTACACACGCATACATGGCAGATGTTGATCTGCACCTCCTATTTATTGACTCTTAACAGGCTTATGACAGTGCAGATGAATTAAAATAGCCAGAGGCATTGCAGTTCATGGGAATGAATAGAAAGCTGGTGAGATTGACAAATGGAAAGAATTATTTCTAAAGTCAAAGCCAGTGTGGATTCTTTGATAACTTTAAGGTTACTAGAGGTCTACGCATTGGATCGAGGCCCATTATCACCAGTACTGTTTGACGTTGCCCTTGATTTGGCAGATCAAAAAATAAAAATTAACCCTGGTTATATCATATGCTTACTGAGCATATGGTACAAGTCGACTATGTATTAATTACGGCTAGATCTATCAAGGTGTGCTGGCTGGTGCTGTAGAAGAATTTTACAAGGAGCATACAATTTACAAGGATAGGTCATTGCCCTAGATTGTTTAGACAGAATAGAGAGACAGAGAATTCTGTTGTTATGAGAGGGTACTCCCCTCCCTTCCTATTTGTGCATCATTCAAACACTTGGGAGGAATGGTAGCAGAGGGCAATAACATATAAATTGATATTAGAGCTAGAACCAGGGCTAGATCCTTCTATAGCCTGCAGAAAGCTTTCTGATTCAAGAACCTCTCTAAAAAAGTGAAGATGATATACAAGATAGTAATTAGACCCTTGTTCATGTATTGTGAGCCGTAGACTGTCACAAAAGAGGATTAAAGGATGCTGGAGGTTTGGAATGAAGGCACCTATGAAAAATATTTGGAGCCGCTAAGGACCAGCACAGATCAGAAACAATGCTGAACCAAAGAAGTTACATTGTTAACATGACATCATCAGTCCTATCGAATAGGGCAGAGTGCTATAAAAAGAATGGAATCCAATAGACTGCTCAAGAAGATGATATATGGTACACCAAAAGGAAGTAATAGGAAAAGGGCTAGAGCATGGCAAAGGTGACCTAATGACTCAGGGGAGGACTTTCAGAGGTTGGGCTCTGTAATTAGGGAAGCCTGGCAGGTAATCCTGAGAAATGATGGAAAATGCTGGAGGCAGTAGACCACATTTGTCTGTATCATTAAGGAATAAAATAGATATTGAGGCCTTAACATTTCTGTTTATGAGAGGTCTTATTTTAAAATTTGTATTGGTTAAAATCCTATACTGTTAATATTTACTATATCTATTTTTATTTATTTACAACATACCATCTAGATTCCATTTGAATTTGTGATCTAACTGCTGAACGAATTAACCAATAATGTTGGAGCTCACTAAGTCACACATAACTTTAGTTATGAATTAGTGTTGTTTTCATCTTACTGGACATTCTGAAAATAATATTTTCATTATTTTAACATTAAATAAAAATTTACTGTATCTGTCAGGGCTTCCTAACCAATATGCTATCAATGTCACAGAAAGTAATGATTAACTTTTCTCTTGAAACCTACCTCCCAAAACTCATCACCCTGAATCAGTGATTTGGAGCAGTGACACCAGCAATAAAATATTAAACTCTTGTAAATGACACCTGGAAGTGCAAAGTGTGTTCATTTACCTTATATATTCCTGTTACTGAGGAAAAACGTATTTTGAATCTTCATGGGTTTATGTGCTTCAGATAAATAAGTTGTAATATGACTGGTTGTATGAAGCTTAATTTATACTTTAAATTTCCAGTGGGAGAAGTTCTACTGGGCCTAAAAAAAATAAAAGCGATGAAGAAGAAAATGATTTAACAAGGGACATGGATGACCCAACGCCTGAGCCCAATATTCAAGAAGTTCCCATGCCAAAACCAGGTAAGATTTCTTATCAGTTTTCAAGAAATCAAATTGCAAATCTATTTTGATCAACTCTTAACTGTTATAATGTTATTGTTGTTTCAATGTTTTATTTTTCTTAAAACTGGTTCAAATCAAATACACTATTACTTAATTTCTCCCTAGATAGCTGGATGACAGAGGAACCAATTGATCAGGATCGATAATAAACCTTGCCCTCTTCAAAGCACTTTTATATGCAGAGTGTGCTTCCTGAGACCAAGCATCATCAGGCACAGATGATGGAGTTTGGTCTCTGAAAGTGTACAAGAGAGGACAAGATTTTTTATTGATCCTGACAAATCTTACTTAAAAATTGGGAGAGGGTTAAATTATAAATAGAACTTATACACAAAACTTTTACTTCAGACATTTAAATCATTCAAAATTGTTTTAGGAAAGAGGTGTGTATAATGGATTATTAATATTTTCTTTTATTATTGTTATTGTCAGAAACTATTTCTTACTATGCATTTCCAAAAGGTCTAATTTTCCTTGAGCCTATTGCTCAACAGACACTTAAGCTACAGTTTCCCAAGAATGCCCTTTCTCATATTCCCTAACTTCACTGGCATTGTGAATTCTTACCTTAGCATGGGTATATGGTTCTTTTTACCTCTTATTGGAAATCATCTAGTCAATTTAAATCTATTCTTTGAGTACAAGTCATTTCATCAGTTACACTACACTTCTTCATTGGAATTGTAAATACAGGTTTTTACTGTTACACTTTAAAGAGTTATTTAACAGACATTATCTAAAGACTGACTTGAAAATGTTTATTGGATCTATTCTATGCTCGATATTTAGCCATTTCATTTAACAACTGAAGAACATATTTGTTGATGGCTGAATCGGACCAGGAATATGGGGAGCTTTAGGAGGAGGGGGATATGAAATTTAAAATATATCTGTTATTATGAGCCAGACCAAAAATATTACAACAAATCTTGTTAAACTATTTATGTAGTACAATTGTTGTTCTATCCATTTCCCCGTAACTTCAAGTATTAAGTGAGTTATGATCCTATCTTGTTTTCAAACTTAAATTCATCCGAACTTCTACTCATCGGATTTTTACTTAGAAATAGTGAATATATGGTGAGATGAGATTATTAGTATGTTATAACAGAATGTGAGAAACCTGCTTAGTTTAAGCAGCCCTTGCTTGGGCATTATATTCAAATACTTAATCAATTCAAAAATAAAGATAAATATTTGTATATATTAATATCCATTTTACGCTTCTATGGTTTATTAGAATGTGTTATCTACAGGTCGCCTTCCTTATCTTACCAAGCTGAAAATTTTATTAAATGAGTTTGTCATTAAATTAAACTTTCTGTTGTACAAACCTGCAAACATATGATTTTCAATATTAATATGAAAAGAGCAATTTTGAAGGAACACATTGTTACAACTGCAAGATAATAGCCCTTAGACCTAGTTGTCGATTTTCCAGATGTAACACTTGTGGGTTTATTGATAACCAGGTAATTTGTTTTACTTTATTTTTTAGGTCTTTCAAATAACAAAAAAGATAGTGAATGCCAGCCAGTCAAAACCGGGGTTGTATTAGATCTAGATGAAGAGGCAGCTGAGAGAAATGAAGATAGTCAGATGGGAAAAACTTCTGATACAACAACTACACAGGCTACAAATGCTTTAACTAATGTAATACAAACAAATTGTTTATATATAGTTGTACTATCTTAAATTATGTGTAATTTAATATATTTATTAAATATGACTCAGTGTCATATTTCCATGATAGTATTTACACATTCACAAAGGATAGCATAACATATTTGTATTCTATTAGCTTACTGAATTGTTGTTAGAGTATTAATAACTTATATTTCCATCAGTTGAGGCTAGTTCATTTTTGGCATACTATCCTTAACCATTTTTGTCTAAGTAATTCCTTCATTATTTACCAGTAGACATACCCAGATACATTTTAATAATCAATGAGGGATTTTGTTTAGTTTTGGTTTGGTAACAATAACTCCCGTTAAGCACTACATATGCATATATTTTGCACATGAGTATTCATTGAAGTGTATGAGCTCTAAATATGAAGCATTCTAAATTTGAATAAGAATTTCTTTTTAGTGTGTTAAAGGATCTATTTCTTGTGAAAATAAGATAATGCCTTCCTATAAAATCTGATAGCAACTGGTTTCAATGAATCACTTGGGTGCCCCCTGTTTTGGCCAAATGCTACCTTGGTGTGGGACAGTCCATCATTTAATTTTCCTTTCCAGCTTAGATCATTCACATCATCATTGTTTTTGAGGACAGAATTAGGTCTGAAGACACTGAATGTAATTTATCAAATTGGATTGTTCTAAATAAAAAATATTCATGGAATAATATTTTTTTGTAATGTGCAATTATTTCTCTTTTATAATATTTGTTTTCTAAATTTGTGTATACAACGTCTTCACAATTTTTGGAAATATTTTTCTTTTTGACTTTGGGTAACTTCCTTTTATTTCCACTCTTAAATTTCTTATATATATTTTGTTTAGACTCCTTTGTTTTTGTTTTAGGTTCTTGAAGTCTTGCCAATTGTTTCTTTTCAACCACTGGCACAGTTTTGTGACATAATATCAAGTACAATTCCATTGATGAAATTTAGCATAAATTTGTATTTTATTACAGAAAATTAGCCCTCATCTCTTCCATAGAATTTGTATAATATTACTCAATATTTAAGGTCTGAATAGAGAGGGAGGGGGTTTGGAAATGTTTTGCTTTTGGAAAGTCTTTTTGAGTGCTTTTTATGAAATAACAGCATTTCAGTTTAGAAATTTCAAAATGAGGGACAATTTTTTTGTTTCTTTTTCTTCTCAATTTAGGACACTAATATTCCAGAAAAATGTTAGGTGAATACATCTTGATGTTTTGGTACAGGGGATCCTCCAATTTTAATGCATTTGTCCTCAATACTTAACTAGACTAAGTTGGATTTTAAATATATTTATTTAAGTTTGTCTGTCCTAAAATGGAAAGGAATATATTAACTATTTTTTTAACTTTGCAATTAGTATATCTATGATAACATTTGTAAATCATAATGAAGAGGCAGCAACCAGAACAATATAAATTATCTTTTTATGTTATTACAAAATGAAGCCACACACATTAATTCATTTTTTTGAAAGAGAAGTTATTTGAGTAAGCATTGTTGCTCTTATTTATTTTGACATAAATAAAAAATACTATCAAATAGAAATACAATAATTTTCTTATTTGAAATCTTTAAGGTACATTTTTTTCCAGCAACTTTGCAATATATTATTAGTTTGTAAAAATAACATTTATCAATCAATATTTATTTTTATTAATTTTTGTATTTTATTTTTAGGACTCAGCTCCTCCTAAAGAAGATGGCCAAGAAGATAATGTGACAGAGCAAACACACCACATCATCGTTCCTTCTTATTCTGCTTGGTTTGACTACAATTCAGTGCATACTATTGAAAAAAGAGCACTTCCCGAGTTCTTTAATAACAAAAATAAATCTAAAACACCCGAAATATATCTGGCATACCGAAATTTCATGATAGACACATATCGTTTAAATCCTACAGAATACCTCACTTCCACAGCTAGTCGGAGAAATCTTGCTGGGGATGTTTGTGCTATTATGAGAGTTCATGCCTTCCTAGAACAATGGGGGCTTATTAACTACCAGGTAGTGTATTATTTATTTAATCTTGTTAATTTTAATAAAGTACAGAGAATAACATTCACTCTAAGCTGAAGATTCTTACATCCAAACAGCTTTCATAATTGTATTTCTTTTACATTATTTATAATACCTTGATGTACCATGGATGTATAAGATCTTGTAAAACTAATTTACCCCACTTCCCAATAATCATGTAAGATTTATTTAAATTTTTCTTAAAAGCAGATGTGTAATTACATAGGTGGTTTATTTATAATTTATTTTAATGTTTTGGGACAACAAGGGTTTCATTGGAAGAGCTGAAAGAATCTTTTTTGCTCTTTATTTAAAAATCAATAGCTAACTCAAATTCAGGCTAACTTAGTTAAAGTTGCAATCAATTTAATTAAATAACGCGATTAGATCATATCAAAATTGAAAAGCATCTGATGAGATTGAATTTTTCATATTTGATTATATTATGTTAACAGTATATTTATGGATAATCTCAAAGTTACTTTTAAAAATTTTAATTCTATTTTTTATATACAATTATTTTTTAAATTAATAGAAAAAAATGTAATTTAGAAAAATCAGATTATAAAGACCTGGAAATGTTCTCTAGAAATTATATAGAGGCCTAAAAAAAGGGTTTTAAATAAAGGTTTCTATAAAAAATGGCAGATACATGACTGAATTTTGCATTTTTGCTGCTTCACACCTATTCTAACCTATCCACTGAGTTTCTGAATACGCTATTGTATTTTGCAGTAAATAAATTATTATTATTTTTTAAATATTTAATTGAGAAACTCAATTCTCAGTAATTCAGTTACATAAACCAGTCTTTTCTTAGAATGTTTAAGATGGTTTACACACTTGGCTTCCAACTTGATTAATTCAACTTTTTTTTAGTGGATACATTTTTATGGGAAGAATGACTCAATTAATGTTTGTCTTTTAGCACCAGCAATTGGCATCATGTTAATTTTTTTATTTATTTTTATGTTGCTCAGTATATATCTATGTTAATTCTCAATACTTGATTGTTTCAGGTTGATGCTGATAGCAGGCCAACACCAATGGGTCCTCCACCAACATCACATTTCCATGTGTTAGCCGATACCCCCTCAGGTCTCATGCCTGTCAATCCACCTAAGACACAGCAAGGCTCAGCTGCAAAAACTCTTTTGGATATGGGACAGCCAAATAAAGCTACTGTCAAGTCTGAGCCTGAACTTGGTAGCAACTTTGGTCTTAAATTAGATCAGTAAGTACTTCACATTATTTATAAAATCTAAACAAAAATGAATACTTTTACAACAACTGTTGCATGTCATTTTTCGTGTAACATTTTATTTCATGAAAAGAAAAAGTTAATTTATTAATATTCATTTTAAGCTACTAACACTAATCAGGATAGTTTATTACAAGTTACCACCCTTTATTTAATGAGTTTATTACAAAATTAATTTCTATTGCCCAAGTGGGAATCAACTGTCTTAAACACGGCACTAAACTGTTACAGTCACGGCAAAACACTGTTCTTCACATAAAAACACTTTACCGCACTGCACTAAGTCGTACTGTAGCACTGATGTGAACATCAAGACAGGTGAAAATACTGACTCGCTCATGGCTGGCCGGTTCTTTATATAGGTCGTAGGCATACATCAAAGGGGAATTGTCTGGGCTGTCGACGTCTGGTCTGGACGGATCTAGTACGGGCTAGACCATTAGCGGTACCTCTTTGATCTCCACACTCCCCAAACACGTGAACATCTCTGTCCAATTCTTCCAAGTATTTAATTTTCGCAACAATATTATTGTATGTGTATGAAAAAATAAAGGAAATGTTTTTTTGTTTTTTAATGATAAAACATAGTCTCTTTTACCTATGAAGTGCATTTACAAATTACAAACCTTATATGAGTTTTATAATCTGATAGTGTCGGTGTTAATTTTGATTGATTATACAATTGGAAAAATTCATGTTCCAGTATTTTAGGGATATTAAGAATTCATTGGTGCTCAAGTTAGCCATGAGTTAAGGTGTTGGTTTTATGAAAGTTCTTTTAAAATGGAGTTTTTTCCCCACAAGTTTTTAGCAGATTTCCCTTAAGGGAAATCAGCTATTGGGGCCGTACTCGTGATGCGATTTTCGAAATTTTTCTTCAAATGTCCATCGATCCTGTCAAGATCACGAAAATGAGATCTGTTCAAAACTCTATAACTCAATATTTAGTCGTTTTATGTAAAAAGAAACATCAAGTTCGTTAACGGCTGAAATCAGACCACGAGGAGGGGGAGGTTTAGAGGGGTAGAATTTTGAAAATTCGAAATATTTCCGTTACTATACGTCGGATCGAAAAAATGTATTGAATCAATCTTATAGCAAATTAAATGTACTATAAATATTGTTATATACATTTATTCTCTATCTTCAATATTAACCGAGATATTTGCATTTTTCAGTTTTCAGCCTTCAGCAAACCCCCACTTCTACTCATGTTACATAAACAATATTCGGTTATGTAATAAACCACATCATTCGAAGCTTAAATACCTAATATTGTTTTCAAGAGACATTTTTATATGAGATACACGCAAATATGTTCTGGTGACCGACCCTTTGTTTTTGGACTACTTAAATTTGATTGATTGAGTTAAAAATTATTCTGATTCATTATAAATTACAGTACTAGTTATAGTAAATAGTTTCCAATCAAATTAATACGTTATATTTAGATATATTACAGTAATTGTTTTTCTTTCTGGTAAGAAGTTGGCAGAACTGTTTGTTTACGTTTCAGATGCTTTCCGTCATGAGGTTTCTTATTATCATTTGTATTCACTTAATATTCACGGTCGTGTTTTGTTACTGGTATGCAGATTTTTCTATTAGCAGATTTCCCTTAAGGGAAATCAGCTATTGAGGTTGTACTCATGACAGAATTTTCGAAATTTTTCTTCAAATGTCCATCGATCCTACCTAGTAGATGACGAAAATGAGGTCCGTCCAAAACTGTATATATATATATATATATATATATATCTATATATTTGTCTGTTACCGCTCTAGCGGTTGCAATTTTTGTTTAATCGTTGCCAAACTCAATATTTAGTCGTTTTATGTCAAAAGAAAGATCAAGTTCGTTCACGGCTGAAATCGGACCAGTGGGAGGGGGGGGGGTTTAGAGGGGAGGATTTTCGAAAATTCGAAATATCTCCGTTACTATACGTCGGATCGAAAAATTGTACAGAATCAATCTTATTGCAAATTATATTTA
Organism: Riptortus pedestris; assembly: GCA_019009955.1. Lineage (NCBI taxonomy): Eukaryota > Metazoa > Arthropoda > Insecta > Hemiptera > Alydidae > Riptortus > Riptortus pedestris. The sequence continues at coordinate 134,570,828 of CM032229.1, forward strand.
CTATAAATATTGTTATACACATTTATTCTCTATCTTGAATATTAACTGAGATATTTGCATTTTTATTAAATCGACGGCTAACGGACAAGTGACTTTCCCGCCAAAAGCTGGTTTGGCTGTTTCCTTGATTGCTCGGCTCTCATGAAATTTCTCTATTGTAACCCTTCACGTGGGAAATCTGTTTAGTTTACGCAGCCCCTGCGTGGCGGACTTTTTGTTAAACTTCACACGGGAAATCTGCTTAGTTTATGTAGCCCCTGCATGATGGACTTTCTTTAAATTGCTTTGTTAAAAGGCTAATTGGGATGGGTTACCTAGAGGTTATCATCCTTTTCTAGCCAGGGTGGGACTAAGGATTTTATTTAATGAGTTCAACACTAAATAAATTCCTTTTGCCAAGGTGAGGATTAAACTCACAACTCTAGGCTTACCAAGTAATATTAAGACCAATATCTTAACTCACATGGCTATCCTGAGCCCTTATCAATTATTATATTAGTCTAAATCTAAGCTAAAACTAAAACAAAATATATAACAGCAATTTATATTTATTTACAGTAAATTATCATTATTTTAGTAAACTAACATTAGTTTTGCTGTTTTTAACAGTAGGTATATCATAGCATTTTCATGACTACATACTCTAATCTTTTAATTAGATATGCGAAGAAACCTGCAGTATTGAAAAACAAACAAGCAGCATCAGTTACTCGAGATTGGACCGAACAGGAAACACTTCTTCTCCTCGAAGCTTTGGAACTATATAAAGATGACTGGAACAAAGTTTGTGAACATGTCGGCTCAAGGACTCAAGACGAATGCATTTTGCACTTTCTTAGATTGCCCATTGAAGATCCATATCTTGAAGACCATGAAGCAGGTATTAAGAAGACATGATTTTATACTTTTGGGATTATTCCCACCTAATAATCATTTAAACATAACTCGTATAATTAAGAAGTATGCATGACCACCCAAATATTCTATTTATAAAGTATATATTTAACACGTCATTTTTTATTAAAAGAGAAATTTTATTATCTTATAATTCAATGAGCAATCCTTGTATTCCGTTTTTTATGGAAGTTTTTGTATTTGCTATGTATGCTATAAGTAACCAAGAACCTGTAAATAAGGTTGTAGATCCTTTCTCATGAGTCTCTTCAAAGTAACTTGTGTTTATTTTTTCTTATGGGTAATAAAAACTTATATAGATAAAAAAAAAAGACTAAAAAGTAGTGAAAAGAAAAAAAATCAGAAAATGTCTTAAATATCTTGAAAACTCTTTTTTAGCAGATTTCCCTGAAGGGAAATCAGCTATTAAGGTCGTACTCATGACATGATTTTCGAAAAATTTCTTCAAATGTCCATTGATCCTAACCAGGAGATGATGAAAATGAGGTCCGTTCAAAACTACCTCTCTCTCTCTCTCTCTCTCTCTCTCTCTCTCTATATATATATATATATATATATATATATATATATATATATATATATATATATATATATATGTATATATATTTGTCTGTTAATACTCTAGCGGTCGTAATTTTTGTTTAATCGTCTCCAAACTCGGTATTTAATCGTTTTATGTAAAAAGAAAGATTAAGTTCGTTAATGGCTGAAATCGAACCAGTTTGAGGGGGGAATTTTCGAAAGTTCAAAATATCTCCGTTACTATACATCAGATCGAAAAATTGTATAGAACCAATCTTATTGCAAATTACATTTACTATAAATATTGTTATATACATTTATTCTCTATCTTGAATATTAACCGAGATATTTGCATTTTTATTGTGTCCAGAGATGAGATCGACTGTCGGTTCTATTTGTTAGGCCGTTTCCGTAACTGATCTGCTCTCACATGGAGATTTCTCTTTTTTATTACTTCACATGGAGAATCTACTTAGTTTACGCAGCCCCTGTGTGACACACTTTTTTTTCACTCCGTTGTCTCACTATCCAATGAAGAAAGAAAGAACAGGTTAATAGATTAACTGGAAATCAATCTTTTTAATATTTTTACTTATATATTGTATTTTACCAAATCACAACCTTTCAAGCAATAATAACAAATTTTTAAATAATAAAAGTTTTTACAACCTTTAATCATTTTTATCAAAGATAAAATAGATGAATTCACTAATTAAAATTCAGAATTACTTTCATTGACTATTTTCTTCATTGTTTGAGTTTGATAAATGTATGTTTTCCATGCTGAGGTATGAGCAAGTTACTATAGTTTGACTATGTATTTTACAGTTTCAGACAATTTATGCTACATGTTTTAAAAGAACTAAATTACATATATAAAATTGTAACCTTTGTCTGTACATTGATTTTTTTCTCGAAATTTCACGATAACTTTTCGTTTCACATGTCATAGACACCATAACTGCATTTTGTTTCTTTCGTGTCTGTTTGTTTGTTACCTTTTCACGCATAAACGGCTTTTAAATTCGGAACCGAATTTTATGAAACTTGGTATGTATATTACTACTAGCCCAACTTAGACTTTAGGCTATATTAACATCCTCTGAGACGAACAGGAGTGGGGGTTATAAGGGGAGCCTGAAATTAAAAATAGCGATATTTCGTTTCCTATTGCTTTTTCGGCAAATATGCACATAACAAAAGTTGTTTATTTTGTTATTTAGAGAAACGTTTGTTATACACACTATCGTCGTATACCGAAGTATAAATGAGTTATACGCTAAAAACTATACCGGGAGTCCACAATTTTATTTGGCACAAAAGACTCCACCGAGGCACTAAACGAAACTCCGTATGTAGGTTGGTATTAACTCATCCTTGATTATAATCTATAGGAAAATTTTTAGTAATGAACAGTAGTAGGGGTTGTAATGGAGGCATGAAATAAAAAATCGCGATATATTATTTCTTATTGGGTTTTCTGCGAACATGCACATAATAAGAGTTGTTTATTTTGTTATTTAGAGTAACTTTTGTTACATATACTTTTGTCGTATAAGGAAGCATAAACGACATATACGCTAAAAACTTTAGTTAGGCGCAGTCAACTGTACATGACTCAGTATCATCTGACTTTGCACCAACTGCTACTAAATTATAAGCTATATTAACAAAAATGCTCATAACAAAAACTGTTCCATTGTTATTTAGAGTAACAATATATATCTTGGTCGTATAAAAATATCAATATTGTAGCCTGCAATTCATTCCGATGTTTAAATAAGTTATACCATTCAATCTTTTAATTTAATTTTACCTCATCATGATATATTATGGCGATAAACAAGAACATTTCAATTGTATGAAGCATTTTAAAAACAAGTAACTGTTTCATGAGGAGCAAAGTATATTACCCCCCTCCCTTCCTCTGTCTTTCACCGGAACATTAATTAATCGGAAGTAAGTAATTTCTTCCTTTAATGTGTTTAAAAAATCAATTCATTCACAAAAAACGAAACTATTTAAACATACATAATTAGAATTGAAAATAGAATGTGAATGGTAATGTGAGCGGAATTGAGAGTTAGAATTAATCATGTTCTGTTGGTTAACCTGGAGCGTCGGGGAGGGGTGGGGAGACCTTCCTGTAATCTAGAACCTCTCTCACTTCCTCTTTCTTTCCTCAGCTGTTGTATACACTTTTTTCGTATACCGAATTATAAACGAGATATACGCTAAAACCTATAGCGGAAGTGAACAATTTTATTTGACACAAAAGACTCGACCAAACTAAAAACCCTTAAGGGAAATCTGCTAATAAAACTCGGTATGGGTATTAGCACTAACGCCTTCATTATAATAAGCCATACCAACATGTCTAGGGACGGGCATGAGTGGGGGTTGTAAAGGAGGCCTGATTTTAAAAATAGCGATATTTCGTTTTCTATTCATTTTTCTGCAAATATGCACATGACAAAAGTAGTTTATTTTTTTATTTGAAGTAACTTTTCTCATATTCATTTTTGTCTTTTAATTAAGTATAAACGAGATATACACTAGAAACTAAAGCGGGAGTCAACTATTTTATTGGGCACTAACGTTTAAACTGAACTTAACAAACCTCGGTATGTCAATCAGCATTAATTCTTCCATGATCATAAGCTATATTAAAGTTTTTAGGTTAGAACAGGAGTGGGGGTTATAAGAGAGGCCTGAAATATAAATTCGCTATATTTCTTTGTCTATTTGTTTTTCGACAAACGGGCACATAACACAAGTTGTTTACTTTGTTATTTAGAGTAATTTTTGTTTTATACAATTCTTTCTAATTTGAACTACCAAGTACCTCACCTGGAAAAATAAATTCAAATCTATGTTAATTTTGTCCTTAATAACTGAAATCTTTGCATAATGCACAGGAGACAGGAAATATGACAATATGGAGGACAGTGAAGTCTTACATCAAAAATTAATTTTATTATTAATAAATCCACACCAATAATGGGTATAAATCCTAAACACTGGGATGGGTAAATGTCAAAATAGTATGCAAAGTAAAGCCTTGCCAAAAAAATACCATCACCATTCAGCCTAAAATCAATTCCCGGGCGGAGCCGGGTATCTGAGCTAGTATATATATATATATATATATTTATAAGAGAGAGAAGAAACTGTATTTAATCTCGAATGCCTAATATGTTATTACAATTTCTCAAGAGTATTGGTTCCGTTAATAATTCTTGAAAGCCACAACACACTATTAAAAAGTTTTACTAAGTATATTTCACAATTGGATTGTCACCTATTGCCATGCCATCCATTGTAATGTGTATTTTTGGGCTTCCTTAATTCAAAGACCCCTAGACAAATTTCTGAAAATTCTTTACTATGATTAATTTTTTATTTTAATTGCAGGTGGAGCTTTGGGGCCGTTGGCTTACCAGCCTATTCCATTTTCTAAGGCTGGTAACCCAATCATGTCGACAGTAGCTTTTCTTGCTTCCGTGGTTGATCCGAGAGTAGCTTCTTCTGCTGCAAAAGCAGCTATGATTGAATTTGCTAATATTAAAGTGAGTTGCTTCAAAATTTATTTTAAAGTAATATATTCTTTAATATATAGAATACAATGATTGTTAAAGGACAAAATTTGTTTTGCCTTAGAAAATAAATGTTGCTGAAACAATGAGTGATCTTTGAAAGTATGTTATAGATGCTATTAGTAGTTGGATGTAGTTTACTTATTCAATCTATATACTGTAATTCTTGCAATAGTTAGAGCACATTTGAGGCAGATAGTACAACATTGACATATTTTTGTTCCAAACAGGTTGGGACCAGTACACTGACTAATGAGTTAATAATTTAAGTGTTATAAGTTTTAAAATCCAATTTGAAAGTCCATGTATCAATCAGTATTTTTTTTTTATTTTTTATAACTTTATCACCACCCTCCCATTACAAAAAAAACTCAAGAGAAGTTCCTTGAGATTTGTCCCAACTCCCCTCTGTATCACTACACTAGATATTATTCTTTTATCTCTTTTTTTTTTTTTTTTGTTGTTGTTGTTGCTCTTTGGTTGTTTAAACTACCCCACAAACTTAAGTACATGATACAATTTCTCCGAGTGTGATTGCTCCGATAGTTGAGAAATTTGAAACATCTTCAACTATTGAAATGAACGTTTTTGTACATTCTGTAAATTTAAAGTTCGATATATACAAAGGCCATGGACTCTTTAGGTCACATCTTCAATTCAGTGTCAGGAATGAAGTGAGGAGATGTCATATGGCACAGCTGTTTGCCATTTGGCTTTGAAACATGCATTTTTTTTTCTTCTACAGATTAATTAGCCAGGTTATTTTTTATTAGGGGGGCTCAGGTTAGCCTTGTGAGTTAAAGCGTTGGCCTTAATCTCACATGGTAAACCTAGAGTGGTGAGTTCGATTCTCGTCTGGGCAATAGGAATTTATTTAGTGACGGAATTCATTAAATAAAATCCTTAGTCCCACCCTGGCTAGAAAAGGGTGGTAACCCGTAGATAACCTGTCCCAATTAGCCTTAGATGCAAAAAGTGGACGTTAATATAAATATAAATAAAATTTTTTATTAGACTTTTTATTAAAGAAGAGCTATTACTTCACCATTGGTTTTATCTTTATTTTATTTTTCAAGGATGAAGTTCCTGCTGCGCTACTTGATCAGCATATTAAAAATGTTGAAGCATCAACTGCTGATGGAAAATATGATCCTGCAGCCGGATTACTTCAGGTAATTTTCTGTAAAGACATGTTTAAAATTAATAATGAACCTTCATCTATATATTAAGATTTAAGTAATGAATATTCTTTGGCAACCAATCTGATTTAACCCTTTCATATTTCACACTTTCCAAAATACCTTAACTGAATTCATCATGTTTATTACAATATGTTAACATGTTACCTATTACTGTGGAAGTCTATAATAATAGGGTTTGATTGTACATATATATCTTTTATGTTTTAGAGTGGAATAGCTGGCACAGCACCAGAAAAGGAAGATGAATCTGAAAAAGAAAAGAAAGAAAGTGATAGTGATCCTAGTAGTGATAGTATTAGTAAAGGGGCAGATTCAGAAAATAAACCTGAAGAAGTATCTGTGAAAGGTGAAGAGGGTGCGGAGGAGGACGGAGAAAAGAAAGAAGAAGAGCCTCCATCAAAAGAGACAATTGAGCGAGAAAGGCTAGTCAAGGATGCCCAGCTTCAGTCGGCGGCTGCTGCAGCTCTTGCTGCCGCTGCTGTTAAAGCAAAGCATTTGGCTGCCGTTGAGGAGAGGAAAATAAAATCACTCGTCGCTCTCCTTGTAGAAACTCAGATGAAGAAACTTGAGATTAAACTAAGGCACTTTGAAGAGCTTGAAACGACAATGGAGAAAGAGAGGGAGGGCTTAGAATACCAGAGGCAGCAGTTGATTGCCGAGAAACAGCAATTCCACCTAGAGCAGTTGAAAGCAGCCGAGTTCCGAGCGAGACAAGAAGCTGTGCGGAGGCTGGCTGTCGAACAACAGGCAATGCCTACCTCTCCTGCTTCCCAACAGCAGCAACTTCCTCCCCCTCCACCTCCACCATCAACTGTGCAATGAATTTTATAAAGAACAAACTGAAATGAACTCCTTTTATATTTTATTTTTAAATATTTGATTTATTTTAAATTCATGTATGTTATATTCTAACTGCCTGAGTTTTATACATTTCATTGTATATAGAATATTCATTATCAGATTACTTTATATCACAAGTCTATATTAATGTGTAAGTAGCCTCTGTGTTTTAAAATTTGAAAAATCAAATTTTTGATAGCTATTTGTTAGGGGTGAAATTAAGTGAATAGCTAAATATGCTGCTTGGTAGTGTTTATCAAGATTATTTAAGGACTCACCTCTAGTTGCTCTTACAGAGTGGTAGACACAAAGTAATGAGTTTGTCACCATGCTCTCATCAGTCTGGTCCTCCACCTTTTAGCAGTTAACCTAGCAACAATAAAAAAGTCTTAATAAAAATTGAAGGCAAACTGGCTGAAGGTCAAACTTCACTTTTTATATTTTTTTTTTTCAATTTATGATGCCTCTTTAGCATCTGCATATATGTTGTAAAACGATTCGACCTTTCCACTGAGACGGTTACATGGTAAGTTCAAATAATTTTACAATATGTCAGCTTCTAAAAAGGTGTTATGGGGGATGTGAAACATTGAGGAGTGAAAAATAAATGAGTGAAGATATTTAATTTGTTTTTCATCTGTTGAACTTCCGCCAGTTTACTTTCTATGAATATTGGATTGTGGTTACAACAATACTATTAAAAGTCTCACTACCAGCTGTTTATAATTAGCTGATGTCTAACAAATTGCTATCAACATTAAAGAACCAGCAGCCAACCATACTCATTGATTAATATTATTTATTGTTTTGAAGGTGCATAAAAGAGAGTTAAGGCAACACTTTTCTGAATCTTCTATTTTTAGTTATTTTTCTTCTTTTTTTATTCCATTGCAATATGTTAGTGATGGAATCCATTTTCACCCTGAAAGGAAATTATTTTCATGATTTCAACGCTATTGTTCTTATATCTCCTGTATTTGAAACTAATAATTACAAAGTGGTTCTTGAGCTTTTGGATTGCAATTATTTTATGCAACTTGCATGTGATGCTCTTCTATTGTTTTGCATTCATGCTCTTCTATTGCTGTACATTCATGCAAGTGTCTAGTTGCTTCTCTACACCCATTTTCTCTAATATTTGTTTTCATAGTTCTTACTTGTAAATTTTCCCCTCATTAAGAGTTCTCTCGCCAGCATATTAATTATTTAGAGAGAGAGTCAAATTAGCATATTTTATGTAACTATGGAAAATATAAAATGTTATTATATTTAAATTTATAACTGGAACATATTCATTGGAATTTAACATAGTAATAATGTAAAAAATAAAGCCTAACAAAAAAAAGTCTGAATGGACATCATATAAATTAGTTGACACACTCTTTATGCATTCTTAAAGCAATACAATTGGATAATTAAACCAAAATATTCCTATATAGAAAATGTAAATTTGTTTCAAACATCCACTTTAAAAATGGTTGTAACTTTGAATCAATTAGGTGTATATGCATTTTTAAGGACATATTTACTTAAAGTAAAAAAGTTGTTTCACTGTTTGAAATTTAGTACACCCAGCAGCAGGATTGAAATATTCACTGTTTGTCATATGAAAACATTGTTCATTATTTGGTCTGATATATGTTTTTAATAAGTTATAAGGAGAAAGATAAAAGTTTCTTTGTAACAATAACAATGTTAAGTAGTATAAGAAATTGTTTTGCCAAATTCTGTTTTGATTAATGTGGATTCTGAATCACGTATTTAAAAAAGAAAAAAAAAAGAAAAGAAGGTTCCATAAATTTATTTTTCACTAGTTTAGATTCCTAGTGTCCTAAATCAAAGAAACCCAAACTAGCAGTAGAAGAACACTTAAATTCATGGGAGTCTTCCAAATTGATGATTCTCCATCTGTATTTCAATTATATTATTTATTTATTTTATCTTTTGTACATAAGATAAGGCAAATAACTTTTTTAAAATTAATAACTGATTTGGAACATTATCTATGACACAAAATTATTCTGGCAACTTTTACTTGAAGATTGGATTAGTTTTAATTGGTCTGATTCATAAGCTGTCTTTTTGACTTTTCAGCATATAACTAGTTATTAAAAATTAGGCAAAAATAGAAATTCTCTTTGCTAGCTAAGCATTTTGTGGTTCTATATGTATAGGATATTTTTTTGTTCAAGTTTTGGTTATAGTCATTATTATAATTATAAAATTAAAAATTTAAGTTAGGATCTCACAATGTCTTTATTTAATGTATTGTAGGAGGAATTAGTTTTATTTTTTCTATTCATTAAACAAGCACTTTTTTAACCTAGAATTTTGAACCTTGACTTTCTTAAGTAAATATTTTGAACAACTTAGGGACAGTTTTGTAAATAAACATTTTAGGAACAGACATTTAAAGTGAAATAGTTTTAAAGACTGATTGTTGGGAAGCATGTCATCTGATTGTGGTTATATCTAGTCTCTGTTTAAAAATAATCGTCTAGGTATTTATTAGGGAATCATTATTCAAGAAATAAAGAGTTAGTTTGATAATCAAAGAGTAAATTTAAAGAAGAAAAAACAATTTTTATTTTTGCAATTTAAAAATTATCTTTCATCTACATTATGTAAAAGTTCTTGTTTATATAAATGTATATTATTTAGAGGTTGTAAATTATTCCATTATGTGTGATGTTTTAATATTTTTTTTTACTTTTGATTTCTTTCTTTTTTTTGTATTAACTACATTCTTATTGAACATAAGAATGACTTTAAATTTTAAGAATGCTGGGCGTAAACATTAATTTTGTTTTAAATAATTATTTTGTCCATAGAGCATCTATTTAATTCCATCAAATATGTTTGAAATGTAAATTAAATCAATTTTCTTCACCTTTTGCTTACTTGAAGAATTCTGGACCAAAATACTTTTTTAAAAAAACTAGACTTAATTGTGTGCATTTATGAATTTGTCCAGTTTTCCATTAAAATTTCCTAAGTTAGGAAATTATTTTGGATGTATTATAAAACCTGTATTTCTTGTGTATAGTCTGTGAATATAATGTAGGTTAATAAAATAATTTTATTAGATGTTTTGTTGTAATTATCCTTTGTCTTCTGCACTTAAAAGAAATCTATTCGTCAAACTTATTTTATGAATTGTTTTCAGGTAAAAATAAATACTCTTATTATTCTTATTCATAGTGTGTGATTTGACCTTGATTGTTTAAATTTACCTGATTCTTTAATGACTAAGGTCAATCAAAATATCTACAATTCCAGCTTCGTTTAAAATCTTTTATTTTCGGCAAAATAACTGGTGATATCAGTATAGCAGGCATGAAACCTGCTTAGTTTATGGAATACTTGTGTGAAAAACTTTCTAGTAACAATTCAAATTGATCGAGTATGTCTCTATTAGGCTGTGCAGCTTTTTCAGTTTTCTAATTATTGAGATGGTCCATTCGATAGGGCACCAATTGGTGATACAGATCAAGATCTCAATAATTTTTCTAATAGAGAAGAGGTGATCTGTGGTCGTTCTGGTGCAAAATCCTTGTTACTGTTCCAATATCATTTACTTTAAGGTCCAATTGATAATGGGAAGAAGTACTATACCTCTAAAATCCATGAGTGAACTGATCAAACCTTGACCATGTATATTTCATTAAATCAGAAAGGATTTCCTCTACCTAGTGTCGAGTGTGTGGGGCCAGCCAGCCAGTCTTAGAATATTTATGAAGTAACTGGACTTGCCCTCGATTTCAGTACTTTCAGTGAGGCTTACAAATAAAATTTAGTCCAATGAACCCATATCGTAGGCATTTGATGCTCTTATAGGACATCTTGCCCACTCTTTCATGCCACAATAAGAATTATTCAAACTTTAAATGAATATTGATAGTTTATTTTATCTTATGGGGTCGATACTGGTGGAAATATCCCAGTCATTAATTATCATGACAATTTGAAGACTTCCCTATCAACATTTCACTAGATTTGGGAAAAACCACTTAAGTCAAAAACAACAACTTTTCAGGAGGCACATTTAATTGCTTCTTGCTTTTTGTATAAAACATAAAAGCTCACTATAAATAAATAAATCCTTTCTATTACCAGTTTCAACAATACATAATAGCATGCTGATAGATAATACTGTTGCGAAAACTAAATAGTTGAATAATCCTTCAGAGAGAGAGAGAGTCGCGTATTTGGAAAGTGTGACGTAGATCAAAGAGACCGAAAGAATGTTCTAGGTCTGACCAGTAACTTCCAACAGGTGGTCAACACTTCACCTTAAGAACAGACCACTCCGCACTACGTTGGCTGCTGCAGTTCAAGAACCCAGAAGGTCAGCTGACACGATGGATTGAACGTCTGCAGAGCTATGATTTCAGCATCGAAAAGGTGGGAAACACAATAACGCTGATGCCCTTTCAAGACGGCCTTGTAACATAGAATGCAAACATTGTACTAAAGCCGAGAAAGAGGAAAGCGTGATTGATGTGCGGCTTACCCGTATTGGCTCAGACGAGGACTGGTCGAAGGCTCATAAAGATGACCCGATTCTGGCGAAGATTATATCGGCTAAGGAATGCAACAGAAAACCAACCCGAAATGAGACATCAGCTGAAAGCCCACTTGCGAAATCATACTGGGTTCAGTGGAATAGCCTAAAACTGGTAGAGGGCTGCTTATATCGATCTTGGGAGAGTGCAGATGGCAAAACCACAACCGACCTAATTGTCGTGCCCACTTCCAAGATAAATGAGGTATTGAAGCAGTTCCATAATGGTCCCAGCGGCGGCCATCTGGGCATTACAAAAACCCTGGAAAAGATAAAACAACGATTTTACTGGGTGGGATGTCAGCAATCTGTAACCGATTGGATAGCCAATTGCGAGCAGTGCATTGCAGCCAAGGGTCCAACGAGAAGAAGTCGTGGCAAACTTCAGCTGTACAACGCAGGCGCCCCTTTCGAGCGGATAGCCATCGATGTTGCTGGTCCATTCCCTATCAGTGAGGCTGGAAACCGGTATGTCCTAGTTGTAATGGACTATTTCAGTAAATGGCCCGAAGTGTATGCCATCCCAAACCAGGAGTCGAAAACGGTTGTAGATGCCTTTGTAAATAATTGGGTGTGCCGATACGGGGTTCCAATAGAGCTCCATTCTGACCAGGGCCGAAATTTCGAATCGGCCATATTCAAGGAAATGTGTGAATTGTATGGCATCAAAAAGACAAGAACGACACCGCTTCATCCACAATCTGATGGCATGGTCGAAAGATTTAATCGGACACTAGAGGAATATCTCAGAAAAGTGGTTAGCACACACCAAAGGGATTGGGATGTGCACATACCAAAATTACTACTGGCTTACCGGTCGGCCGTCCATGATTCCACCTCACGTACTCCGGCGAAAATCTTATTTGGAGCAGAATTAAGACTGCCAGCGGATTTGGAATTTGGGGCCAAACCCGGACCGTCCTGCGAAGACAATGGAAATACTCCCCAGGCACAGGAAGACCTGCATGAGCTCCATGAATTTGTACGCAACCGTATTAAAATGACAGGCGATAAGATGAAAGCCAGATATGATCGAGCAGCAAATACGGAGGGATTCACTGAAGGGCAAATGGTTCTACTATTCAACCCACAACGAAAGAAAGGACTATCCCCTAAATTGCAAACGCACTGGGAGGGACCTTACAAGGTGATCAAGAGATTGAACGACGTTGTCTACCGGATACAGAGATACCACAATCCGAGGTCTAAAATGAAAGTGGTACACCTAGAGCGACTAGCCAAGTATGGCAACGGCGATATTGAGCCTATTCGGGACAAAAAGGCTTAAGTGGGCGGCAGTGTTGCGAAAACTAAATAGATGAATAATCCTTCAGAGAGAGAGAGAGTCGCGTATTTGGAAAGTGTGACGTAGATCAAAGAGACCGAAAGAATGTTCTAGGTCTGACCAGTACCTTCCAGCCAGACGTCGAATGAACTAGACAATTCCCCTTTGATGTATGCCGCTACGATATATAAAGAGGGCCTGCTGGGAGCGAGGCAGTTTTATTCTCACCTGTCTTGATGTTCACATCAGTGCTACAGTGCGACTTAGTACAGTGCGGTAAAGTGTTTTTATAAGAAGAACAGTGTTGTGCCGTGACTGTAAGTAACAGTTTAGTGCCGTGTTTAAGACAGTGCAGTGCCGCGAAGTAAAGGACAGTTCAGTGCCGCGAAGTAGAAGACAGTGTAGTGCCGCGAAGCAAAGGACAGTGCAGTGCCGTCTTTCTGTGAATTTCAGTGAATTATTGGACTGTGATTCATTGAAGAACAGTAACGCTATCAGTGTATACTGTGAGTAGTAATTAAGAATAATCACCAAGTTTATTGTGCATTGTGAAATAAATTTTGCAGTGATAAAAACTGTGAAACTTGCGAGTATTTAATTTTGCAATCCAAAAGAACTCTTATTAAAAACGTTTATTACTGGTTTTGGTAATAAAAACGTAACAATACATTTTTCTTGATATTATTTGACTTATGTCATTAGGTTAATATTCATTATGACTTACGTGTTTGGGATCATGACTTATTCCATGCATGCATGCAAGTATGTATGTATGTATGCATGCATGATGTATGTATGCATGTATGTATATTTTTATATATATATATATATATATATATATATATATATATATATATATATAATAGATCTCCTGCAAAATATGATTGACAAAGTAAATGAAATCAATATTATGTTTTTTTGTTATTTTATTTAAAAAGGTAAAATAGCAATCTTAATACATTAAATCGACAAAACTAGATAACAAAAACATGTAATACAAAAATAATAAATTTACATATCTTCTTCACACATTTCCACCAAATCAGGATCAATATTAGGTGCGGTACTCGAAGTTGTCAAGTTCTGATAAAACGGAAGGAACACTTCAGGAATGAGATGTAATATAGACACAAGGTCTTTTTTCTTTTCTTGACTTATTGGGACTGCATCAGTTGTAATTTGTTGTAGAATAATGTCATTAGCAGATTTGTTTCTTCGTAAAAGGTCCAAAGTTTTAAAGCTGTCATCTCTAGTTAGTGTGGTTTTGAAGTGAATCGTGCCGAACACAGAAGTGTACCGAAGCCAGCAAGCATCATGCCAAAGAAACTTGTGATTTTTTCATTTCACTGCTGAACAGTCAAATGTGGTTTGTAACTTATGTCGTTTTTCTCAAAGGAGGATGTCATTGAGTAGATACTTATGCATTAAAAAAAAAAATGCCAATTTTGGACTTATGTGGTTTTTTCCCAAATGCTAGTGATTTATCATCAGAAATATTGAAATTATTACTGCTCCAGTTATAAATCAATGTATTAAAACATATGCGAATTCCTCTTCATGAACCTCGCACCCTTGGAGTGATCTTGGATGACTAGCAAATTATTTACTGATCTGAAATCTTGTACAAAATCGGAAACCATTTTCTTCTTCTGATAAGACAAAAAATCAGATGCAATCAGAAGATTTTTGAACAATTTCCCTTAAGAAGGTTGAAACATAAGCTCTTTGTTTATTGGCTCTTAGTCAGCAACTCTGAACACTGCCAGAAAATTAATCTTTAGTAAAATTTAGTAAATAAATGTTTCTCTTAATCTATAGTATCTGAAAGAACATTAAATTTACTATAGTTCAGAAGAAGGAGCTTCTTTACGGGTACAAATTCAAGAACCTTTTTCAGAAACAAAAGCTAATGACATATAACTGTCAGGTGGGGCATAGAAATGTGAACCCTCAAAAAATAAAAATAAAATCCGCATGACTGGGCTGCATAAACTTAGCATATTTCCCATATTAACTAAGGACACACTCATCACATCTCACATTATATTCTCTATGTGAGGGAATATTGCCCACTAAAAAAAAGGAATTATATAGAAATTAAAACGTTATTTGCACTTGAGATGTTTAGTGACTTATTTATTTAAAAGTGAAAATGGAATGAGTAGAAGTGGAGGCTTAAAAAAGGCTGAATCCAATAAAATAAATAAATACGGCTAAAGTGCATTTTAGTTCCCCTCTAGCCGCCATCTTGTTACGTCACTGTCCGACATCTTGTTTCTTGCTACCGTCCAACATATTGTTTATGCTAGTATTTACTATTAATACCGTATCCGTTTTAGCTATGGCTCAAAATGAGTGCACGACTAAATTTTTTACACAATTGGAAGTGCAGGGAAAGCGTGCCGTTATTGAATGGTGTATAAAAGTGGGATTCTTATCGCCTACATACGAAAGTCTATCCTCCGCAGTCTAAGGATCCAACAAATTAGGTGAGTTAACAAAATTTAAGTTAAAATTACCCCTCCCCCTCGTTTTAACCGCCGATGGCGTATTTTGGGAATTTTAAAGTGTTAAAAAAGATAAAGTAAGAAAAACACAACCCCCACCCTTGGTGTTAGAAAAACAAGATGGCCGCCGTCATCATCGTGCGCCATCAAGGGGGGAACTAAAATGCACTTTCACCCTAAATACAAATAACATCGCTAGTATTCGAATCAGAGAAAACATGTATAAATCAATAGTTGCAGGAAATTAAAATTCCAACAATATTCGCTATATAACATTTTTGATAGGGCTCATAGTAACTGAGGTATATCGAATTTTGAATTGGGATCAAATAACTCTAGGTTAGCAACAACAAAGAAACACAATCCATAATCTTAGTCTTTCGGAGGTAAAAACTTGATTAAATTCTGTTCATAGAAGATTATGTGTGAAAAACAATATTAACGAAGATATTGCCGAATTAATGTTGAAAACTCCGATTGTTTTTTAAGGGATGGAATGTGGTTTGAAGCATGAAAAACATTTATATAGAAAATACGAAAACCTTATTTATGAAGGTTTCAGTGAGTAGGTACCTATAGAACTATATAGAAAACACAAGCACCACATTTTGGGACCCACATATTTAAATTCGGCGGTGATCAATGTTTTCACGATCAGACCATTCTGACATCAAAATTGAAAATCTTGTCTGCCAGCCCGCCCGTTTGTAACTGAATCATTCAAAATTGGCTTCGATGATTTCTATGAATTTTTATATTTCTGAGTCAACTATCCTAGGGTACAACATAGGCTAGAGGGTTTCCTTCGACGTGAATATCGTTCTATATATTTATTTTTAAGAAAGACGTAAAGATCATAGTGTGTTTAAAATTTATTTTTCAGCTTCCTGTCACAAAATGGAATTTGTTAGTGTTCCATAAGATTGCCTCAATTAGATTGTAAAATTTTATATATATTTATGGGATGAATTATGGCACCATACGCTATATTATGACTTTCTATTATATGTGGGAATAACCTTAATAAATTTCTACGGGAAACCAGTTTTATTTCAATCCGATTAAACGGGTAATACATACAACCAACTGATTACTTCCCTTCATGACATACTGGAACAAATCGCATTATTACGTCGAATGCTAGATGATAAAACCATTATTTTTTTATGGGAAACTAGATTTGTTTGACTTCTTGAATAATAATAAGTTAGTCAATATTCATTCCATGCCTCACACGTAAAATATTTACATTTGGCGGGAAACCATTATGATTTCAATTCGTCCTATTGACACATTTTATTTCACGGGCATTAAACTTAATGACTGTACAGTTACAGGCCATTTCTGTTACATGATGAAAATAACGGGATGATTTCTTCTTATTTTAATCCAATCTTTATATTTGTAAGAGAAACCATTTCTATTTGTACCCCTCAGCGACTGACTGGTAACACGTCTAGTTTAATGATTGATTTTAATTTCTACAGAATGGGTAACATATTTTACACATGTATAAAATTTATAGTTTTTAATTTGTTGTTTCTATCTCTCTAAATTGTTAAAAATGGCCAAAGCGAGGTCTTCTAAGAAGTTCATATGGAAAGATACTGCATTTGTGGATGAGAGTGAGGAAGAAGAAGATTTCGTTCTCCCGCCTGATCCGAATATAACTGCTAAAGGTGAAAACACAACCCACTTATACGATTTTAGTGTCATTGATAAACCATACTTGCAGCCAGATGACCTCGATAACCAGGTGTCTCTTGAAAACAAATATCACACTGCATGTTACTTGACTTCCAATTTATACTGCGACATGTTTTTAAAAAATATGAAAGACAGAAAATATAAAATTGAATATTATGACAGCCCTTATCATGAATTTCACGTTCAGAGTTTGTTTATGAAAAATGTCGAAGCTATAGAACTCTTGGATGTAGATCTGAACTTAGATTTTATGTTCCATATGGTTGAGAACAGAAACTCTTTGAGACTCTTGACACGCATTTCATTACGTCGGTGCAGAGTTGACGCTGATATGCTTGCTATCATATGCCCCGAATTGGAATATGCATTTGACTTGCAAGAAATTGATCTTAGTGAAAATCCTATAGGGGATACTGGGTTCAAAGAAATATTAATATATTTGTATGACTGGACCAACCTGAAAAACCTCATTCTCACAGATACAGGTTTAACACATAAATCATTTGAAAAACTGGGTGCTCTTTATTCGACCAGAAGGTTATTCATATCAAAACTGGATTTAAGTAGAAATGTATGTACAAAAATTAAAAGTTTAAGACGATTACTCGTTGCCTTTCGGAAACAGGGGTCACCTATCGAAGAACTAATTTTAGCTCACTGTGGATTTGAAGGAAGTGAAATGGCTTCTACGTTTGAAACTTCTTTGAAAAATTTAAAGATGCTCAAAACACTCGATTTAAGCTTCAATTTATTTCGTGAGGAAGAAGACGTAATCCCTTTTGGATGCCTTCTAATGGAATCATGTTTACAAAGTTTAGATCTAAGTTATAATTTAATAACTGAACCTCACGCTGTTTTACTGTTTAACCAAATTTATTCTTATCCACCCTCTGATTATCAGAAATGTTTAACTCTTATTAATTTTTCAATTCCCCAGACATACCCTATTCAAAATCCTGACTTTTTGTCTAGAGGAGACATAATTGTTAAACATGCAGGAATTCGTCAAATAAATGTTCCTTATGTTGACAATGCTAAAAGAATATTAATTAAGAGATTAAACTTTTTGTACAAAAAAGGAAAACCTAAAAAAGATATCGTAGTACAGTCAATAAAAGAGAGTTTGCCACGAAGAATACAAAGCGTTAAAATAGACGATTTCAAAGAGGCTTTATTAGGCATTCCTTCCAAAAAAATTGATGTACTATTGGTGCATGAAATCGTTGACGAGTTTTCTGGTGGAAGTCCCAGGGTTAATGCACGAGAATTCATAAACATTTATGAGGAATTGTTCCCTCAAAAATCTAAAACATCGTCAGGAAAACGTTCTGTCATTTCAACTGGGGAAAGGTCAACCAAAGGTTCTCAACCACTGCCTTTACCAAACGATGACTCCGAATTGATAAAAATAGAAAATACGGGCAGTAAAGAGCCGGAGAGAACAGCTGAAACTTGAAAAATGAAATATACCAGCCTTAGTTGATAACCATTTTTAGCTCCTCTCCGTTACTAAAAGGATTTTAAAGATTTCTTTGGAAATGGTCTAATCAGAAGCTGTAGCTTTCACTTGAATAGAAATCGCTTAATTTTAATTAAAAAGTATATTATCTTGTTATTTCGTACACAAAGTTATTTGTTTCCAGCATGACTAACAAACACGAACTTGTGTATAACAAAACGTCCGTCACACAGGGGCTGGGTAAATTAAGCAGATTTCCTTCGTGAAGTTTAGTAATAGACAAATCTACATAATGCTAACACAACACCACCGTTAATATTAAGTGAATAAATACAAACGGAAATAAGAAATATTTCAGTCAATTTCAATAAACTGGCGACGGGAAGTATCTGAAACGTAAACAAACAGGCTGCCTAACTCACACCGAAAAGAAAAACAATTACTGAAATATATCAGAATCCCGAGAAATGTTGGTACAGCTTATTATCATCGAGGAGTTAGTGCTAATACGCATACCGAGTTACGTTTAGTTTGGATGAGTCGTTTGTGCCAAATATAATTGTTGACTCCAGCTATAGTTTTTAGCGTATAACTCATTTATAGTTCGATATATGAAAAAGGGTATATAACAAAAGTTACTCTAAATAAGAAAATAAACAACTTCTTTTATGTACATATTTGTTGAAAACCCAATAGGAAACGAAATATTGCTATTTTTAATTTCAGACCTCCCCTATAACCCCCACTCCTGTTCGGCTCAGAGAATATTAGCATAGCCTAAAGTCTAAGTTGGGTTAGTAGTATATATATCTATATATATACCAAGTTTCATAAAATTCGGTTCATCCGTTTATGCGTGAAAAGGTAACAAACAGACACCAAAGAAACAAAATTCAGTTATGGTGTCTATGTCATGTGAAACGAAAAGTTATCGTGAAATTTCGAGAAAAAAATCAATGTACAGACAGAGGTTACAATATTATATATATATATATATATATATATATATATATATATATATATATATATATATATATATATATATATATATGCAAATAGACAGATCACGTTCGCTAATGGCCGAAATCGGACCAGTGGGAAGGGGGAAGGGGGGTTTAGAGGGGGGGGGGGTTCGAAAATTCGAAATATCTCCGTTACTATAAGTCGGATCGAAAAAGTCTATAGAACCAATCTTATTGCAAATTAAATTTACTATAAATATTTTTCTATACGTTTATTCTGTATCTTGAGTATTAACCGAGATATTTGCATTTGTATTGTGTGTGTGGTCGGCTATGTTCGGGACTTTCCGCCGAGAGCTAGGGTCGTTTCCGTAACTGTTCGTCACTCGTGAATAGGTTTAGATATTCCTTACTACTACTGTTATTAGTAGGCAGATTTCTCTACTGTAAAACTTCACGTGGAAAATCTGCTTAGTTTACGCAGCCCCTGCGTGACGTACTTTTCTTAATGTGAATGTCACTTGTTCCAAGAGCTATAATAGGAACCAAGGCAAGGCTAACAACTACAAATTAAAGAAAGTCCCTCACGCAGGGGCTGCGTTAACTAAGAAGATTTCCCACTTGCGTCACATATTTGCATTTATCACAAAACGTAAAAATTCAATGAAAACAGTATTTGGTATTTTGGCTACAAATAAAGCGGTTCATTATGTATCTGCTTATCTATCTATCTATCTATCTATCTATCTATCTATCTATCTATCTATATATATATATATATATATATATATATATATATATATATATATAATATATATATATATAAAATTTCCATGTCACAATGTTAGCTAACGTACTCCTCCGAAACGGCTTTACCGATTTTTACCAAATTTTATATGCGTATTCAGTAGGTCTGAGAATCGGCTACTATCTATTTTTCATACCCCTAATTGATAAGGGTTGTTCACCCTTAACATTTTTTTTTTAAATTTTTGGACGAAATTTTTTGTTTTTATTGTTTTATAATAATACAATACTGAAGATACAGAATAAACGTATAGAAAAATATTTATAGTAAATTTAATTTGCAATAAGATTGGTTCTATACACTTTTTCGATCCGACTTATAGTAACGGAGATATTTCGAATTTTCGAACCCCCCCACTCTAAACCCCCCTTTCCCCTTCCCACTGGTCCGATGTTGCACACTCCGACCATCATAGGAGTTGTAACAATCGTAAATAACTGTTCCACCAGCCTACAAACTCTTAAGAGTGGCTCCCAACCAGTTCCTTTGTCCAGTGGATGTCTTGAATGAGATTGGGAGAGGATCGGTGTGGTTGAAAGCATACGACCCGGAGGTACCCGAGAATTTATTATGTTAGTTTGTTAATGCTATATGAATAGAACATTTACGTAAAATACCTCCTGTTATGGTCCATTTCTATAGTAACCCCAGTACTGGCGACAGAGATAGAAGACAGGGAGGAGAGCCCTGCGCCGGGCTAGCTGCGTGAGATTGGCGGAGACAAGAAAAGGCCGCCGGATCATGAGTATGTGATAGAAAGTCCACCTTGAGCTCGTCTGACGATTTTCTTCGAAGATTTAGCGGATTAGTCTGATTTAAGTTCGCTCTAAGCCTTACTCGAGAGGTTCCGAGAGCGGAAGGGGCAGAGTGCAAACATATATATATATATATATATATATATATATATATATATATATATATATATATATATATATATATATATACTAGCTCAGATACCCAGCTTCGCCCGGGAATTGATTTGACGCTGAATGGTGATGGCATTTTTTTGGCAAGGCTATAATTTGCACAATATTTTGACATTTACCCTTCCCTGTGTTTAGGGTTAATACCCGTTGTTGGCATTTATTAATAATAAAATTAATTTTTTATGTAAGTCTTCACTGTCCTCCAAATTGTCATATTTGCCGTCTCTTGTGCATTATGCATAGCTTTCAGTTATTAAGGACAAAAGATTAACATAGATTTGAATTAATTTTTCCAGGTGAGATTCCAACTCATTCTAATTGTTGAGCTTTTCAATATTTCTACGCAAATATCTTCCTCCACACATTGTTCCTGAAGAAATGTATAAAACAAAAGTTAATCTAAATAACAACTTTTGATATGTGCATGTTTGTCGAAAAACAAATAGACAATGAAATATCGCGAATTTTTATTCCAGGCCTCCCTTATAACCCCTACTCCCGTTCTAACCTAAAAATTTTAATATAGCTTATAATCATGGAAGAATTAATGCTAATTGACATACCGAGCTTTTTTAAGTTTAATCGTTAGCGCCCAATGAAATAGTTGACTCCCACTTTAGTTTATAGTGTATATCTCGTTTATACTTTGTTAAAAGACAAATATATATATATATATATATATATATATATATAGACACACACACACACACATATATATATATATATATTTCCATGCGAGAGCAGTATTGTTTTATTTATTTATTTAGTTTTGTTCAAGTGAGAAGTTTATTTTTTTGTTATTGTAAATAAAATAATAAAAAACTAAACTTTTCACTTGAACAAAACTAAATAAAACAATACTGCTCTCGCATGGGGATATATATATGCCTTTTTTTTATTCCTTATTGTGAGTACACAATAAACTCGCACCCCCCGTAGAATAAGATCTTGTAATTTCAGTCAACCTGGTGGTAAACGAGTTTGCACTCGTTCGATTTTCGCCTGGGCTAAGGAAATTATTTAGTGACGAAATTCATTAAATAACATCCTAAAATCCCACCCTGGCTAGAAAAGGGTGGTAACCTGTAGATAACCCGTCTCAATTAGCCTAAGTTGCAAAAAGTGGGCGTTAATAAATAAAATAATGTTTTCTGTAAAACATTTGGTTTCGTTGTTACCTGAGCAACAAACAACGTTGGCCCATTATATAGATATTTATTTATTCGTCGTCGTCCCCTATTAATATAAAGGAGAGGTAGTTTAATTAATAAACACACACCCTTTTCCACTGAGCGGGGCATTTGTGAACCCATTTAGGGGGTAATACTCCTTTGGTAAAGCCAAATACATGACTTCCGAGCCCAGCCTTGTTTCTTTACCATTGAGTCTTACTCCATGCCTAACCTAAGAGGACGGAGCATTAAAGTAATAATACACATTTTATTTTAATACGAAAAATCTATGAAAAGGAAAGGATGTTTTACAGAAATTTAAGAAGCTAGATGGAACGCTTGGCAAATAATGTAGTTAGTTTGCAAATCGTAATAGATTAAAATTTTGCCAACATTTCCTCATTGAACATTTGTGACGTCATGTTCCTAATAAAATGGAAAGTGTAATCTATTTTTTTGTTATCGATTAATATAAAATGTTCTATGATATAAATAAACATTATCCTTATCAGCCGCGTAAATTAAATTATACTACTTTCACTTTCCAAAACAGATTTCTCTTTAGATTACAAATTTCTTTTAAGAGCATAGTATTTTTACGTGGTATTTCGTTGGTTGTTCTTTAGTAGGAGGTTTAAATATTAATGTGTTTATCATTTGGTGGTAAAAAGTAGTGAACATTTTGTCGGACAAGATATGTTGTCTATCCATATCTTTTGAGCGATAAATGTTTTTGTGTCATTTATTAAATATTTTTTAAACCAGCATGGGCTCCTCAGAGAAAATGACAAAATCCAGTGGAAAAGATCATCCACCTATGCTATATGTTATATTTTGCTCACTTTTAATTGACTTGTTGGCATTCACAGTAATTTTGCCACTTATGCCAGCTTTAATGGATTATTACCAGAAATCAGATCCTCCTGATGGATTGTACAGTTACTGTGTAACCCTCATAAAGGAATTTCAGTTGAATGTTGGAGCTCCAGATAGATTTAATTCTGTCTTATTTGGAGGTATTCCTTTCTTTTTGTTTGTCACTACTCACTTTTACAATATCTGAAACATAGTTTTCTTTATTTACATTGTGAATAAGGGTCTGTTCATTTGTAATTTAAATCCTGTAGACAATTGGAGAGATGACTTATAGCGACAGTCATTATATGTATTGCTATTACTATTGACTCATTTATATTTCTCTCCCATTAATTGTTTTAAGTTGTATGACATATTTTGTTTGTAGTATTGCCTTTGATTTCTCAAGTACGGTTTCATTTTAGAGTTCCTTTTCTCATTTATTCTTCAAACCAGGTCACTTGCTCAAGCTCTTCTTACTCACATTTTTGGATTAAACGGATAAGAGGTAACATAATGGCTGTAAGAACTGTTTTTCTAGATATGTTTATAGTTGTGATGTCGCCTTATTTATTGTTTGTTGTGAATCCTTTTTTATGACTATTGTAATATTCACAGTATTTTAAATCCTACTAATATGTCTCTTATGAGTGTCTGGCTTACTGTGAATGTCTGTCCAACAGAAACGTTAGTCCCTCAAATCTGGAGTAATAAAAGGGGATTTGAAAATTCGTCCCTCAAATTTGGCAAATTACTACAATTTGAAAAGTTTCTATTTATCTTATTAAATTTCTGGTCAGCAATTCTATTCACCATGCATGTAGGCGGAAAATATTATGTATTATAATCGATTCAGATCATTGGGTTGTTTTCATTCTTTTTTAGACTTGTTTTATATCTTAAGTAAAATAAAAATACTAATTTGTCTTTGTACTCAATTTGTGACAGTAGATTGCAATATTATTTATTAAACGTGTTCGTATTTTATGTCCAGTTATATTTATTATAATAGGTATAAGTTATAGGCCTTAATCTTAATATATCCTTTCTGGTCTAATGTGTTTTTTTATTTTTTTATCTTCGAGTTAATAGTTCTTTATTAAATTTATTTAGAATATTCTTCATTTCATTACTCGTGGTGGCAAGTAGACTTCAATTTTCTATTTCAGAAAAATATTAGGCCTAATAGAAATGTTTAATTCAATAAGAAGTGGATAAGAAACTTTTAATTTGATTCTGAAATTAAAAAGATTCTTTTTATTTGCATTGATTATTAAAGCAATATTTTTTCCAGGTTTTCTTGGGTCAATGTTTTCCTTTTTACAATTCATAGTATCACCATTAGTTGGTGGACTGTCCGATACATACGGTAGAAAGCCAGTGTTGATAGTTTGTTTGGTTAGTATGTATTGAAAATTTCCAGTTGTCCCACTGTTTGTTTAGATTTAAACTTTGATGTAATGCTTTATTTTGCAGACAGGAATTATAATCTCATATGCTTTATGGGCTATTTCTTTCAATTTTTCAATTTTTGTTTTTGCAAGAATTCTTGGAGGCCTTAGCAAAGGAAATGTAAGTTTGTCAATGGCCATAATTACTGATGTTTCTACAACATCATCGAGGGCTGCAGGGATGGTAATTTTTGTTTTACTATTTTATCATCTAGTATTTTAATTATTTCTAGTTCAAAGGAAAGTAAAGTGTTTGTGGTTGACATTTATTCATATTATTTACAGGCATTAGTGGGAATTGCTTTCTCAGTTGGATTTGTTCTTGGGCCTCTGATCGGAGCTCTTTTTGCTAAATGGGCATCAACTAATTCTGATTCACATTGGTTTATTCTACCTGCCTTATTTGCTCTGGTGCTTTCTGTCATTGATCTAGTTTTTGTGATTATATTTTTTAAAGAAACTCTTCCCAAGGTAAGTTAGTTTAAATTTGCATTTCCTTATGTTTTCCTTATCATTTTTATGCTAATGCTTTGACTATTTTCTATAATTAGAATTTTGTGAGTTGCTTAGTTTAAGTAAATAAATAATTTGATTATAATTTGTATTCCCAATTAATTATATTTTTACCATTCATCTTCTGTTATTTCATTTTTCAAGTGTAAACATATCAGTTCACATTTTTCAACATACAATAATCATTTATACCAATGTAGTAAGAGAATATAATACCTTGCCACAATCTAAAATTAGTAAAATGCATGGAAAAAGAAAAAAAAAATACGTAAATGTTTAGCTAATTAATATATATATATATATATATATATATATATATATATATATATATATATATATATATATATGTGTGCGTGTGTGTGTGTACCAACCATAAATCAGGAATCTCAGGTAAGAAAAAACGCCTCATTCCTTCACTGTTCTTTATTCGTTGTGACAGAGCGCTTTCAGAGCATATGCTCCATCATCAGTGCCCTCTTCACAATGATGTGACAGGAACCAAGGATTCCCTGTGACAGGGAAAGGAGGAGGAGGGCAGGATCCAAGGAGTCACAGGGAATCCTTGGTTCCTGTCACATCATTGTTACCTGAGATAATAATTCCTTCACCATCCAGCACCTTAAAAATGGATAAATCAGGAAGTTCCTATCCTGAATTAAAAATATTTAATTATATGAAACAATTAAATTATATTCCCTATGAGTGCTCAATTCAATAGTCAGTTTTAAGTTTTCTTTGAAAGCAGTGTACATCCATTTATATTATACGGGGTGGGTATATAAGGGTTTGTATTGTGCTTTTGATGAAACCGGAAGAAGACTGGCTTTTATGTTGTGCTTTGTTTTTATGGGGGGAAGTTATGGTGCTATGTCAGACAAAAATGGTGGATTTAAAAAAGTGTATATATGTATTTTGAATCTTTCACTTCCGATATGGCATTTGCCAAGTAAGGGATTATTTAAACTTTTACTTCTACAGGCTTTTTTTGTGACTTTGATTTAAACATTTCCCCTGCTTAAAAAATTGTCTTTTTTTCTCTATTTACTTTTAAACTGCTGATTGGAATGGTCTTAACTTAATGTTTCTATTTATATTGTGGCTATTGAATAGGTTATGTTTTTTATTTCATTAAAACTTTTTATCATTAGACAAGTCTTTATAAAATTGTAATAGAGTAACTCGTAATCACCTTCAACTTTCTGGGATTAATGACCTAAGTCACTGAAAATTTCTTGGCTTAAAATTTGAGTTGTATGAAGGGGAATTTGTATTTTTTGTCATCCCTTTATTTGCTTTAATTCATTCCCAGAATGAATTCAGTAATTTTTAGAGTTGGATTTATGGTTGCATGATAATTGCTAACTTGCTATGCAATATTCTGGTTTAATAGGAAAAGCTACAGCCTTCTCACTTGTAATTTTTTGTTTTCTAATTGTAAAAAAATTACTTTACTTTTCACTATGTTTAAATAAATTGTAGTTACTTAATGATTTTAAGGCAATAAAAATATCTTTAAGTCTCACCAACACTCTTTATTGTTTTAAAAAAAATGTTTACCCTCCTGGGCATTTGGAATGAAGTACAGCTATTTTTTAATTAATAATTATTATCAAGTCATACTTAAGTCATTTATAATTTCCCTAGATACAAAGGCTAAAAGCCAAGGTGGAAAATTATTCTCCTAAGTCCCTTTAAACCTAAAAGCCTAGCTGGGGAATTAAAAGCTTATGATTGATTATGCTTTAACCAATGTGGTAATTTCTCAACAATAGCCAATCTAAAACCAGGAAGGCGCTAAAGCACTAATTGGAGCTATGCTGTAAATAGGCTTTATTCACATAAATAAATAATAAATACCCTTCATTATATATATTTTTTAAGAAAATAAAAAATAAGATTTAATAAGTTTTATTTTATTTAAAATTGCATTGCCAAAAATTAAAATTATAACAATAATAAATACACATGAATATTCTAAAACCTAGCATATAAATTATAAAATTAATTTTCTGTCCAAAAACTCCTAAAATACATTTACCTTTATTCTACAGACTTACTTTAATTTATTTAAAATCTGAGAACTAAATGAATAATAATTGTTCTGTCAGTTTTAAAATTAACTGAATTCTCTTGGTCCCTGGATATGTACATAGATAGCATTTAGAATTCTCTCCTTTCCAGACTTTGGTTCCTTGTGTAAAACCTTTAAATTATGAAAACCAAAATTGTGATCTGTAACGTTATTGGGCTGTGCCTATGCAGTTTTATGTTAATTTTTTGGCATGTCTTTTTTTTTTTTATCATCATTCTTGATGGATTATTTTTCCAAGTTCTATATAACTGTGCAGAGCATAATTTTGGTTTTGATAATTTAAAGGTTTTTCACAAGAAACCAAAGTCTGGAAAGACGAAAATTCTGGAAGTTATTTACGTATCCAGTTTTTCAGATTTATGTAGACTTAGGAGGATAATTTTAAACTTACGTTAGTATTCTTATCTTCTATGGGATATTATTATGAATATGAGTTGATAATAATTATTAATTAAAATATACCTGTATTTTTAGTATTATAAATGCTCAGGAGGGCGAAATGTTTGCTTTAAAACAATAAAGAGTATTGGTGAGTACTGAAGATCTTTTTTTATTGCCGTAAACACTTTTATTTGGTTTTAGTAAATAAGGTGCATAATATTTTTTGTTTTATCAACCGATGTTCCCTTATGATTTAGTTCTTCTTTTACAGGAGAAAAGAGCTAAGTCTGTTGCTGTCAGTATTAGCAAGGCACTTACTTATATTGACATTCTGTCATTATTCAAGTTTTCAGCTGTAGAAAAGTTGTCAGACACAGGTGAGATTTTGTGCTATCTGTATAACAATTTATATTAATGTGATGGGTCATAAAGGAAGTAGACAAATGGCATCAATAAATTGGCCTCATTCATTTCCAGCATTTAACTGCCACGACCTGTTGGTAAATACAAACCATTCAAAACATCACAAATGTGTGTTTTAATGGATTTATTTATAGCCCATAGAAAAAAAAAAGATTTTTTATACAAATTATAAAATAATTGTGTGGGTCATAATAGATATAAAATAAATTATAGGACGTTGGGTAATTAGGACAGGGGTGGTTATCATACCTCTGGCTCAGGGGGTGCTTTGTTACCATTCTTTCGTTAGTTGACTAAGGGTTTTATTTAGTTTGTCACTAAATAAAGTAATGTTGTTCATCTGTGAATCCAGTATACAATTTATGTTCTTATACATCTTAGTCACATTTGTTTTTAAATATTAGAAACATTTGAATTAATAGTAATCACAAGTTCATTAGCTCAGTTGCTCAGGTCCCAAATAATTTAAACATTTTTTCTGTAATATTAATATTAAAAATAGTTTTAGTTACTGACTTATCTATCAGGTGTTCAAATATGAAACTGGAATTTCAGTACAGAAAACACAAAGTTATTTGAAAAAGATAAAAAATATTTCATTCATAATATTTTGCATCTCTAGCTAAACATTTCCCTCTATGAATGCTACTCCAAAAAAAAAAAACAAAAAAAAAACTGTTTCTCTTTTGAGGCATGTCATGTTCATTATTTTTCATAAGAATTTGAAGTGCTGTTCACCAAGCTTGTGTCCCAACAATGCAAATAAATAATAGCATTAGCCAAGTCTGGTGAGTAAGCCGCATATAAAATTATTTCCCAACTGAATAGATCAATTGTGTCCTTGACTGGTTTTTGCTTCATGTGATTTGCATTATAATGAAGCAAAATTAGTGTGTTGCTTTTTTTTGGCATTCGGTTATTTTGACAAATGATCGATTCAAATCGATCACTTGTTGTTGATAGCATTCATATTAACATTTTTGTCAGGTTTAGCAGCTCATATTAATATATATATATATATATATATATATATATATATATATATATATATATATATATAGACCCTTTCCACCAAACACAGAGAATTGTACACGACTACTTTGTGTTGAGTGGGAATGACAGCATACAATAGTTGGTGATAATTAAAAAGCCTATCTCCTTGACATAAATAAGCCTATTATCACCAGCAGTTAGCAAACAATGTTTCCATTCAAAACTAAAGATTATATAGGTAATGGATGAAATTGGCCAGGTAAGGGAGGGAGAGCATGAGAGGGAACAATTGGAAATTCAAAATATCTTCATTATTACGAGTCGGATCTAGAAATTGTATATAACCGATCTTGTTAAAAATTGAATTTTATAGAACATTTGTATTATATATGTTTTCTCTATCATGAATATTAACTGAGTTATTTTTAGCAGATTTCCACAAACACAATTTTGGTTTTATGTTTACTAATATGTAAACATTTCATGCAAAACTAAAGATCAAGTTCGTTAATGGCTAAAATTGGACCAGTGGGAAGGTTAAGCCGCCTTCCCTTGATTAGTATACTTCTAATCAAAAAATGGTATAGAACCAATCTTATTGCAAATTTGATGTTTTATTAATTTTTTTATACATTATTTCTGTATCTCAAATATTAACCGAGATATTTGCATTTTTTATTTTCAGCCTTTAGTAAACTCTTTTCATTGTTCATTACATGTTAAGAATAAGCCATTAATTTATTCGCTTAATATTCACGTTGGTGCTAAGTGTTACAAGTATATAAATTTATCTATTGTACTGATATAAAAAAAAGTGTTTTATAGCAGTACATGGGTTATATGCGTTCTGCGACCCCTGCGTGACAGGCTTTTTAGCAGATTTCCGCTATTTATTTCAGGGAATTCAGCTATTGAGGTCATACTCATGACGCGATTTTCAAAAACTTTTCCTCAAAAGGCAATCAATCCTACCCAGGAGATGACGAAAATGATTGAGAAGAATGAGTTCTGCTCAAAGTTTTATATATATATATATATATATACTAGCTCAGATACCCGGCTTCGCCCGGGAATTCATTTGAGGCTGAATGGTGATCGTATTTCTTAGCAGGTTTTACATTGCAAAATATTTTGACATTTACCCGTCCCAGTGTTTAGGATTGATACCCATCTTTGCCGTGGATTTGCTAATAATAGAATTATTTGTTCGATAAGGCTTCACAGTCTTCCATATTTTTATATTTCCCGTCTCTTATACATGTAAATATGGTGAATTTTTATTTCAGGCCTCCCTTTTAACCCCCCTCCCGTTCGAACCTAAAAATTTTAATATAATTTATAATCATGGAAGAATTAATGCTAATTGACATACCGAGTTTTGTTAAGTTCAGTTCAGCCGTCAGTGCCCGCTAAAGTTTTAACGTATAACTCATTTATACTTAGGTATACGACAAAAGTGTATATAACAAAAGTTACTCCAAATAACAAAATAAACAACTTTTGTTATGTTTATATTTGCGGAAAAACCAATAGGAAACGAAATATCGCTATTTTTAATTTCAGGCTTCCCTTATAACCCCCACTCCTGCCGGTCCATAGAAATGTTGGTATGGCTTATTATAATGAAGGTCTCACTGCTAATACACATACCGAGTTTTATTTAGTTCGGTTGAGTCTCTTTTGGCAAATAATATTGTTGACTCCCGCTATAATTTTTAGCGTATAACGCATTTAAACTTCGGTTAACGACAAAAGTGTATATAACAAAAGTTACTCTAAATAACAAAATAAACAACTTTTGTTATATGCATATTTTCCGAAAACCCAATAGAAAACGAAATATCGCTATTTTTAATTTCAGGCTTCCCTTATAACCCCCACTCCTGTTCGTCTCAGAGAAAATTAATATAGCCTAAAGTCTAAGTTGGGTTAGTAGTAATATACATACCAAGTTTCATAAAATTCGGTTCAGCCGTTTATGCGTGAAAAGGTAACAAACAAACAAACAAACAAACAAACAAACAAACAAACAAACAAACAAACAAACAAACAAACAAACAAACATACACGAAAGAAACAAAATGCAGATATGGTGTCTATGGCATGTGAAACGAAAAGTTATCGTGAAATTTCGCGAAAAAAATCAATGTACAGACAGAGGTTACAATTTTATATATATATAGATATATATATATATATATATATATATATATATATATATAATTTTCTCTAGCGAATGCAGGCACAATTTCTATTCTATTATTACTAAACTCGATATTTAATCGTTCTATGTAAAGAGAAAGATCAAGTTCGTTAATGGCAGAAATTAGAACAGTGGTTTTTAGAGGGGGGATTTTTTAAATTCTAAATATATCTGTTATTATACATTGGATCAAAAAAGTATATAGGATCAGTCTTATTGCAAATTTAATGTTCTGATTTATGTTTTTTCCCGAATCTTGATTGATATTGATGTTTTACAATTGCTATTATTTGCATTTTTTCATAACTCATGTATTATACAAGTTATTCGAACTTTCTTCTTTTCTCTCAGTAAAGTTTTCTTCAGTGACCCCCCCCCTCCTCCTACTCCTTGTTTTTTTTTCATATAAATTTAGAAAAGTGTGTTATACCGGCACCTGGGAAATCTGCTTAGTTTACGCAGCCCTTGCATGACAGATTTTTTTCATTTTTTTGCTTCCTTTTGTTCAGTCCACATGTAACTCATTTCTCCCTCATTTGGATGGTTCCCATATTTTTCAAACACATGGACGCAACTGGTCGTTGCATTTGAGAATCATTCTCATCCAAAATGGCCACATTTGAATTTTTTAAACTACTCAAAGTTCTTTGATTTACCAAGAACATGATTTGACAATTATCAATGTCATTCTGCAGGAGTTTTCTACAAATAGCAACAGGAAATCAATGTTGTCTGAAAGTCGTAGTTTGAAGACAAAATTCGATATGCTCAATTCTGTTAAAACTATGCTATTGTCTAAAAATTATATTGTTATGAGTTCCAATTTTTCGTTAGGTGTCAAAGAAAGAAAATGGTGTTAATTGTTTAGTTTAAAATAACTACATTGACAGACACGGTCATGTATGGTCGAATTCCGGCTTCATATTTGCACTCCTGTTTTTCCATCCATTGTGTAATAGAAATAAAATAAATATTTTTAAGGACAAATAATTAAGGTACAAACCATGACATCTGAATAACATATATTTATGCTCCTTCGACAAGGGTATAAACTAAATGACTTTATGCAACTTAACTAACTGTTTGGTGTATCAATTGCTTTGTGTTGGCAGTGGAGGACTGAGTGTGGAGCAAGTGTTCTATTACTGTAATAATATTACCTCTGTAACTTTTGTCGTGCTGGGAGTGAATGTTGTTTAATCCCTGGCTAACAAATAAATTAATTTCCTTTACATTATTTATTTTAACAATCTGTGTATGCAATTAAAGTCATAGTCTATGAATAAGATTAAAAAATGTATGTAGAGCATATTGTTATCATCAGAAAACATTTTGGTGTTGTGGGCTATATAATTAAAGTAATAATATCATTATAAATAATACATCACTTTAAAATTAAATATCTTTCATATTGTTTACATAATACTATATATTTGAATATTATTGTAAATAATATCATTCTAAAATTCATGTGCACTATATAAATAAAAAAATGCTTACAAGACTCAAACAGTCAAGGATTAAAATACGTATATTATCCAGATGACATAAACTTTGTATCATTTCCATGTATGGAAATCTGTAAAGCATATACAACCCCTGTGTGGTGTTAATTTCTGCATTTAGTCTATCATTGTGAGAATTAAGAATAATTACTTTCTCTTTTTCCAGCCAGGTCTTCTTTAAGCCGTTTAGGCATCATCTACTTTGTTTATCTCTTCTTATACTCAGGATTGGAGTTCACTCTTACTTTCCTAACACACCATTACTTTAATTACACCCCAATGAAGCAAGGTGCAATGTTCTTTTGTATTGGTTTGATTATGGCTTTGCTTCAAGGCTCATATGTAAGGAGGATACCAACAAACAAAGTGAAGTTGGCAGCATTTTTTGTAAGCATAATTACTTTTGTTTAATATATTTTATGCTAACTTAGATAATGGTAATTGACACTTATCTTTTATAAAAATAGTACATTTGAATCCTTAAGAATATGATAAACATTAATAAAGCCCTTTAAAATACATTTGTAGGGTCTTTTGCTGATAGTTCCATCATATGTTGCTGTTGGTGCTGCTTCTACTGAAATTCTTCTTTATTTTGGCCTCTTTCTATATGCTGTGTGTAAGTACAATATTACTTACGTTAACTTTAAGTTGATTGTGATATGAAACTAAGAATAATTAATATTGTTCCATAAATTGGAACACACTTCAAATTTTTTTTTTCCTTGAGGACCAATAGGCTCGGGTCATAATAGAAATCTAATTCATTTATTAGCTTTATATTAAAGTAGCTGCAATGCCTGTTCTTTGCACGGGGCTTAATGTACATTCATTTTAGCAGACTTTCCTGTAGGGAAATTTGCTATTGAAGATGTGTTCATGGCCTGAATTTCAAAACATATCGTAAAATGACTATTGATCAGATGATGATGAGATTCTTTCAAATCTGTATAATTTGTATGTTCACACTCTACAGCCTCAATTTTTATTTGATTCATACCAATCTCAATATTTAAGCATTTCATTTAAAATTAAAAATCTAGTTTGATAGCAGTTGAATCCTTTTCCATCTTAATATAACATTTAACTGGAATGTGGTCCATCAACAATTATAGATTCCAGAATATTGCATGCTGACGTGATGAAGCAGTAAATCTTGAGTAGAATGCTTTTAGTTATCTTTTTTGTACTATATTTTACTATTTACACTATATTGCTTTTTTTTTTGTTTTTCTTTATTGTCATATTATTGTTGATCTTAAGAACTTGGATTTAATTATTTATTTAAAAAGACAGAATTGTTATTTGTTTATTTAATTTGTACAAGATGTAAATCTTTAACAAATAAATATATATTCTATAAATATATATTCATATAAATAGACAGTTTTAAGCTCTACTCCTACTAATGTTTTTATTGTAAGTAAATGTAACAATATGCATCTCAGGAACAGTTTAATATTCAAGTCCTTTTTAAGTAAGCTTCCCATTATAAATTAAATAGAGAATAGAACTTTTGATAATGTCATCAGTGTGCCATTGCAGTAGGTGGGGAAAATTGCTGATTACATATCATCTGTGTGACTGGCTTTTGGTTTTTTAAATTCCCTGAGAAGATTCCAAAACCAACTAACTTTTTGAAACATTAAAACTAAGCTGTCCCTCTTTCTTGAGTGCTGGTTCTCTCAATACTGGCTAATTCGTTTTAATGAAGAGATATAATGCATTTATCACTAATGAAGCTTGAAAACATAATGCGACACTACTAAAGTTTTAACTATTATAAAGTACAATCAAAATTCAAAATATTGTTATTGTAATTGTTGAAATCTCCATCACTTCTCATATTACAATCTTAATTTTTGTATTTATTTTTAGCCACTGCTTTTGTTGTACCATGTTTGACCACTCTTGCCTCACAGTTTGGAGACGATGATAAAAAGGGTACTGTACTTGGGGTATTTCGGTCTCTTGGTGCTTTAGCTAGAGCACTTGGACCTATTTTTGCTTCAATAGGTATGCAAACCTTTCTTCAGTATTAACATATTTAGGACAGTAACTCGTATTTTAATGTTATTATTTTTTTCTTTTATAAGCATTTTGGAGCTTTGGAGCATCTATTACGTACTTTGTGGGAGCTGCTGCACTTGTTTGGCCATGCTATGCCATAAAAACAACGAAGTTCAAGCATGAATAACCCTTAATTAGTAAAGATGAGAACATGAGTTAAATTTTAGTTTGTGTAATCTTAAAAAAAACTAAAAAAAAAACTATAACTTTGGATCTGAACTTTGATCTTTATGATTCTTAAATAAACTATTTGAGTTAGGTTTTATATTTTATCAATTGATTTTGAAATGTCAGAATGAATATAGGAGTAGTTTGTCTTGTATCTGTTGTGCCAATTGGAAAATCAGGGTAAATATTTTGTAGGTTTAAAAGAGTTAAGTAAGATGCCTAAGTGCATGTAAGGGCTCCTATATTGGGTTTTGTTTTAATTTTGATTTTGATTCAGTAACAACAAAGTTCATAGTTCTAATTTTTAAAAATGAGCCAAAAGTATTAATGATGGTAGAATGACATATTTTTTGAGGCCTGAAAGAACAATTATTTAACTTGTATAATACAAGTAAATTTTGTTGATTTTTTTTTAACTTTGGAGATAGAATACAACTTATTAAATGGAAGCACAGTTTCATCATATAGTCAAATGTAGCTCTAGTTTTGCATACCTAAAAATAATAAATAATGGCCCAACAACACAAACTGTTTTAGTAAATTTACAATGAATTGTTTTAGATTAGAAGTCCTTTGAAATATGGCTTGTTATTATGTTGAAAATGTGCTTTTAATTTAACGATATCCCATGTGACTAACGAAAAATTGCAATTACAATCAGTAAAAAATTAATTTATTTTTTATTTTGACATTAAAAAGTGTATTCTATTCTTCAAATATACAATTTGATGTATTGTTTGTATTTTAGCAAATTGATGTTTTTATTAACTTTTAAACTGTGTATTGCACTTTGAATATTACTTGTTGTATATTACTTGTTTTTCTGTACTTAGCAATTTGATTTCAATTAACACTTATTGTATTAACTTTTATGCTTTTTTTAATTTCCGATGAGGCATGCTAGTATTATTTTCAACGAAGAAATAATTTATTGTTGAATTCCATTTAATTTATTATACATTTTGATACATTATTTATTGTCACTGTAGTAATTATACTTCCTTGTGCTCTTTAAAAAATGGTTTTCGGTTAGTCTACCTTTCCTTTTATAGACATTGTGTAATGTTGTCTTTAATATCATGAAATCTTATTAAGATCTAGTGTGTATTAGAAGAAATTTAGTATTATATGAATAAATGACTAATCAGTATCATTATTTAATATATATTAATGGACTGATTCATTTTCTAATTATATGTTAATGTTTTAATCATTCCAGGATTTATAGCTTTTGTTTATATAAAGTTGTCTTTTGAGGCTTTGCGGTTATAGTTTATCTTTCGCACAATTCAAATGAAAGGCTCAGTATTATTATGCTAGTATTGTTTTTTAAAATAACTGTTAAATTAAAATATTGCTAGATTAATAATTATGAAGACCTTTACTAAATTTATTTTGGTCCTAGATAGATTTTACAGTGTGCCTTCTGATTTAACCTTTTGATTTTTATTGATCTAAAGAGGTGACA
Source organism: Riptortus pedestris (assembly GCA_019009955.1). Classification (NCBI taxonomy): domain Eukaryota; kingdom Metazoa; phylum Arthropoda; class Insecta; order Hemiptera; family Alydidae; genus Riptortus; species Riptortus pedestris. The sequence goes on from CM032229.1 coordinate 134,607,415, forward strand.
TCTATATTTACAGGTATGAGAAAATGTATCACACTTGTAAGTAAAACATTTTATTGCAGAGCATTTTTGAGGTCTTCTGAACTCATTTGTTGTAGAGTACTCATCTTTTGTGCTCTTTCTTGGTCATTCGGTTCTTCCTTTCACTAGACAGGTGGTTTAACCATCCTGATCCTGAACTTTTTGAATGTTCCATTTTCTCCTCTTTACTATGGTAAACACTTATTCAACTATCTTCTCATCATGGGCTTATCATGTGCTTATCTCTATGTTATTATAAACCGCTTCATAAGAAAATTTTAATTTTTAAAGGGTTAAAAAGGGGTATTCATTTTAAGTTAAAAATATATGCTGATATATTTCATTTATCTTTCATTTGTAGCTAGTACAACAATGATGGATTGATAACCTCGTCCATAGAAGTGCTATTCTTTTTAATCCACGAATAAAAATAAATTACTTCTTGAAAAATGCTTAGTAGTTTTTCAAATACAATAATTTTCCATATTCAAAGTTGTTATAATGATTAATTGGCTGTGCTCTTTTCCACTGATATTGAACGTAGATAATAAATATGAGATGAAACATCCAACCATTATTTTCAATTTACAACATTTCTTTCTGAGATTGGCAATGCACAAGTAATTCTTTTTTAAGCACACATTTTTTACCTGTAACGTTACAGTACACATTATTTATTTATTTCACAAATGAGGTCACCACCTTCCACTCACATAATTCCATAGGGAGAGTACTTTCAGCACCGCATGCCAGATATCTTTTTGTCTCGGGCTGCTTCCATATTTAGTTAGTATTATGGTATTTGTAATGTTGAAGAGGTGTTAAATACAAAAATGTGAAACATGGAGGGTTTTTTAACGAATAGAAGAAAAAGATGTTTTTATAAATTCTAATGCATTGCCTTCATTGATTTTTGGTTGTGAAGTCGGGTCATTAGCATATTATAAATTATTTGCATACACATACAACAATTCAACCAATCCAAATCCAATTCTTCATTTAAAATCTAACCACCAACTATTTTTTATACATTTGTTTTTGTGCTAGAGTTCCAAAATATATGGAATGAATCTGTAGTTATGAAACTTCTAAAATTTAATATGAGCATAGGGAAGCTACTGGATTAATCTCAGACCTACTGAATCAATCTTTGAGTTAAGATTTTGTATATTTCAATGGCTGTAATGTGTTCCCGAGATAATATGATGTGTACGATTCTAGGGAAATATTCAATCGTCAGAAATTTTCATCTGTTTTGTAGTGAATGGAATACCTTCTTCAGTTATAGAAAGGTTGAAAAATTTTAAGTATTGGAATTTTTGTTTAAGACTGACTATATAAATGCATTTATTATATGTCTATTAACAGATTCATTGTGAAATGTGTTTTCTATCTATGTTATATGTTGTTATGTATTGAAAAATGTATATTTTTAAATAATAAATATTTTTAACAATGTGATGTATATTTGGATTTATTCTAAATTTAAAAAAAAATATCCCTGAAATTTATTTAGTTTTTTATTTGTTATCATGAGACAGGATCATTCAAATAAAACAACTCTTCAGTACATTCATTTCTGCTCTGTATCTATCTTCATAGGCTAAAGGCGTTATGCTTTTTGTAGTGCTCGACTTCTGCAAACCAATACACAGGCTTTCTGCAAATTACGAAATACATTTTTTTGTTATTTAATTTGTATCTTGTGATGATTTCACAGTAATTGAACAAATTATAAATCATCTGGTCAAGAAATTAACCTCCTTCTGGCTGACCTATATCGTTCTGAGATATATGTACCATGAAATAATGTACCCGTTGTCAGTGGTCGTTTTCGACAGGTTCCGACAAAATCAGGAGTCTGATTAGCACATTAGTTACTTCAAAGGATATACCTTTTATAGAATTATTTTGTTCAGCATACAATCTTCGTCATTACCAAGTTTGTCATTCGTATGCAGAATTATCTCATCCACAAAATAGAAAGAAACAATATTTTGGCTCCACTGTAAGTAGGTTAAAAATATTTTGTATTTTATTTTTTCTTTGCCATTGTGGCATGGAGTCTCATTTATAGACATTTATTTAAACTAACCACCATTAAATCTTTTGAAGCACTTCCTATGTTTCACATATTGACTTTTCTTTTCTTTGGATATGCAATGTAGTCTAGGTTATCGTCTTTAACTACATCTTGGAACATGTAATCCTTATCAATTTAAATAATATCCTCCATGCCCTTTTCGCCTTTATATGATAGACCTTTCAATAAGTGAAGTATTCCTTCAAACTAACTATATCTCCTCACCATTCTGAAATAAAAACAGGATAACATTTTAAGTAAATTATTTGTTAAAACAAACACTACAAGTGATAGTACAGAGCGCTTATAACTAACTATAGGTCAATTTTACATAGCTTCTTTCCCTAAAAATTGGACAAAAAAAGTCTGGAAAAGTAAAAGTATGGAGGGATGTGTAAACTTTCCCTTAAGGGAAATCAGTTATTGAGGTTGTACTCATGATGCGATTTTCGAAAAATTCGCTCAAATGCCCATCTTAATCATCATCTGTTACTGCTGTAGTGAATGCAATTTATGCTTAATCTTAGATGGGGGATTTTGAAAATTCGTGAATATTTCCGATACTATAAGTCAGATCGAAAAATAGTATAGAATTAATCATATTGCAAATTAAATTTACTATAAATATTGTTACATAGATTTATTCTGGATTTTCAATATTAACCGAGATATTAGGATTTTTTAGTTCTCAGCCTTCAGTAAATACCCACTCCAACTTAGGCGTCATAAACTATACTCTGTTATATAATGTTATAATTATGTGAACCACTTTATTAGCAGATTTCCCTGAAGGGGGCTCTAGCGGTCGGTTTGATCTTTACCAAACTTAATATTTAAACGCTTTATGCAAAAATAAAGATCAAGTTCGTTAATGGCTGAAATTGGACAGGGGGGAGGGAGGTTTGGAGTGGGGAATTTGTAAAATTAGAATTATCTCTGTTTATTATACATCGGATAGAAAAACTATATAGAACCAATTTTATTGCGGAGATAATGTTCTACGAATGTTGATGTGGTGTATTTTTCACTATCTTCATTATTAACAGAGTTATTTGCATATTTTAGTTTTCGGCCTTCAGTAAATCTCCACTCCTATTCATATTAACAATAAGCTGTTATATTATGTAGCAGTTTTTTTAAAGCCAAAATACCAAATATTATTCTCATTGAACCTTTACGTTTCAAGATGAATGCAAATGTGGGAAATCTGCTTAGTAACGCAGCTCCTTGTGACGGACTTTTTGAAGTTTAAATACCTAATATTGTTCAGAGGACTTTATTATGCGACATATAATAGACCAGTAGTGGAAAATCTGCTTTATTTACGCAACCCCTGCGTGACGCAGTTTTTTTTTTTACTTAATATTAATCATGTGATGATGTTGGCATAACAAAAACAAAATCATGAACTTTTTTTTATATTCGAAACGCCAAAAAAAGTGGTTCCATTTCGTATCCTTGAAGAACTGGTTCTGTAAACCATTTATGCTTTAGAACGCGATATATTTTTACGGAAATATAAACTTGATTTGATGAATTTCAGGACTATTTTATTTTCAGAGATTTGCCTTAAGGGGAGGACTTAATTATCGCAATAGCTTATATACTTGATGAGAATAACACTTAACTTCATAAGTAGTGAGATAAAAAAAGTCTCGCTGTGGCTGCTTAAACTAGGCAGATTTCCCACGTGTTGGTATAACACACTTGTAATCTCATCTCACCCATACTCTCAATTTCTGTGTAGAAAACCAATGAGTGGAAGAGGGGGGGGGGGCTCACTGACGGCAGAAAACAATAAAGTACGAAATTGTTTCTATAACACGCTAATAGGAATGTAACTTCCCCAATCTTAAATTTATGCAAATAAAAATTTGTATGTAAAGGTTTTTAAAGGGTATTAAAATATGAGGCATCTTTGACAGCCCTGACATGACAAACAGGGATTGTGTGGGAAATCATAAAACAAAATCGGAAAAATTACCGTTTTAAAAATGCTATGGCACGTAAATAGTAGATGTTTTTATAATTAATTAAAAGAGTTTTAATCCATATCAGGTGAGAGTAATTTTCTTCTTGCCTTATTTTCTTAAGTTGTTTCCGACACAATTTTCGAAAAATTTCTTCAAATTCCTTTCAAAACTTGTGCGCGTGCGCGCGCGCGTGTGTGTGTGTGTGTGTATTTGTCTGTTAACGCTCTAGCGGCCGGAATTTTTGTTTGATCAGAAATCAAACGCTTATTTAAACGTTTTATGTAAAAGTAAAGATCAAGTTCGTTAATGGCTGAAATCCAACAAGTGGGAGGGGGGGGGGTTAGAGGGGGAATTCAGAAAATTCTTAAATCGCTGTTATCATGTGTCGGATCGAAAAAGTGTATAGAACAAATATAACATTGTACATTCAATGTTCTATTAATGTTGTTATATATGTTTTTTTCACAACCTTGTTTATTAATCGAGATATTTGCATTTTTTAGTTTTCGGCCTTCAGTAACCCCCCCCCCCCCCTCCTACTCATGTCATATTAACAATAAGCTGTTATATTATGAAGCACTTTATTTGGAGCATAAATACTTTGGTATTTACCAAATACCATATTTGCATGGTTCTCAATGAACTTTTCCTTTTTAAGATACATGCAAATATGTGACGCAAGTGGGAAATCTACTTAGTTAACGCAGCCCCTGCGTGACGGGCTTTTATTTAAAATATATATTGGTTTATTTAAATATAAAAATGCTTTTTCCAAAATGTTCATCGCAAAATTTGATCCTTAGTTTTAGGTGAATAATTTTTGTTGAAGCCCACTTATGAAACACACCAGTTTCAAACCTACTCATGTCGCAGATACAATCATGAAAGCCCCCCCCCCCTCCCCCCGCCTTCTGTATAGTGCAGGATGTTGTCCTATTTATGACTTCTGTTTCGAATTAAAATAACAAAAACATCCGACTTTGTATGTCCGCTTTATGCGCCAGTGAATGTTTGGCCTTGCTCCATTTTCCAAAAGTACTAATACACAATAATAGTGGACATCTCAAATTTAAGAGGTTTATTTAATGGTGTTGAAAATTATATGTAAGAGAATACTACCAGTTCAACATACTGAGAGATAAGGATTATTCCACTTTAAAATAACCATTTTATACGTTCCCTAAAACTATTCAAGGTGAACGGAAATTCCCACTTTTTATGGAATTTTCCATAATTTTGCAAAGCAGTAAGCTAAAATGATGATAAAATACATTCAGTAGATTGGTAGGACTTGTTAGTTACCTTATTAACCGTTCTCTTAGTACCGTTCTTGTAGCATTGATGTACTGCAACATCCATCACTCAATATTATAATATAACAAAATTGCTGTACCATGGATTGCTACTGTAGTTATCCCCTCTCTCACCTATATTCAAACGGGAATCTAAAAATTGTTAATAACCTTCTTTGTTTTTGTTGACTAGGATTGCTGAGTCAGATTCAATATCGTGATTGATCCCATCCAGTTTATCACCAAGAGAAATGAATTTCATCCGGTAAAGTAGCCCCCCACCCCTAAGGGGTCTCACTTTTTTATAATCTTTTATTCAGAGCATATGCCTTCAAGAACAAAGCCAATTTTCGGCTGACTTTATGGGAAATCAGCTGTTGAGGTTGTACACATGACGGCATTTTCCAAATGTATATCAATACTACTGCAATTTTTGTCTCGTTATCAAACTGGATATTTAAACGTTTTCTGTAAAAATGAGGATAAGTAGCAGGGGGGGGGGTTAGAGGGGAGTTTCAAAAATTCGAAATATCTCCGTTGTTATACGTCGTATGGAAAAAGTGTATAGAACAAATCTTATTGTACATTCAATGTTCTATAAATGTTGTTATATACGTTTTTTCACTATCTTGATTATTAACTGAGATATTTTCATTTTTTAGTTTTCGGTCATCGGTGGAGCCCCACTCCTACTCATGCCACATTAACAATAAGTTTTTATACTATGAAACACTTTATTTCAAACCTAAATACCAAATTTGTTTTCATTGTACTTTTTTTTTATATAAATGTTAGTACGTGGCGCACGTGGAAATCTGCTTAGTTAACGCAGCCCATGCTTGATGAACTTAATTTTTTCGTTACTTAAATATCAAGTGTGTAACTGTTGCGTTCTTGTTTTTAGCCTCTAGTGTATCTCTACTTCAGTTATCTGATTTTTACATAGATATAGAGAATATGTGGCGAGGTAACTAGTGTGCTGTACCAGATCTTGGGAAATATGCTTTGTTTTCGAAGCCCCTGAAACTAAAGGTCAAGTTCGTTAACGGTTGCAATCTGATTAGGCAGAGAGGGATTTCAACAATTTGAAATATCCCCGTTTTTGTGAGTCGGATGTTACAGAATCAATCATGTTAAACTATTGATGTTCTATATTCTTATCGTTATTCAATTATTAAGTGAGTTATCCGTACAATCTTGATTTCTGTCTGCAGTAACCCTCCTCCCTCCCCTGTTCCAGTCATTGGTTTCGTACATATAAATAGAGAAAGTGAGATGAGATCACTGTGCATTATTCCAGTGCGTGAGAAATCTTACTTTACGAAGCCCCTGCGTGACGGACTTTATCAAATAACTCACTGACGCCATATTAGCAGAGAATGACTTGGGGTTGTAGTTTGCTCACTCATTCTGGCTAATGGTTTTCATTATTCAGCTTGAGATGGCTCTCTAAACATTTTGGTCTACAGTGAAGTTGTTCGCGTTTATTTCCGATTAGTCTTGTTTAAAAGGCAGTGGGAAACCACTACTACTCATCCCCTTGAATCTCTCCCTTGTAACGCTTACGGAAAAAAACTCTTGATAGTCCTGCTCAGAGAAACAACAGGAATGCTTACAGTTTAGTCATTCTTGAACTTGCCACGTGGATTGTGTAACGTTTTCGGCCTAGATTACGGTCGAATAGTCAGGCAAGAGGTTCCTAAGTTAATGAATGATCCAGTTTACGGAAGCACATCAACAGGTAGCGAGCCATTGAGGATTACAGAAGCGGGTGACCTTCCCCGCGAAGTGGGGGCTGGACCATAGGAGTCAAGCCCCACAGTTCTACTCCTACAGCAGAGAAGATAGGATCGCAGAGGCTAACAGTCAGTATCACCTTTATTTCATTACTAAACACATCTAGTTATTTCACTCTTCTACCTTAATTATTATTGTTTTACGTTAGCTGGGCTTATTATGACCATGTAATGAATATATTAATAGATCAAGACAATGAAAAATAGCTTAAGGTCTCAACTAACAGTGTTTACTGTTTTAAAGCAAACGTTTCACCCTCCTGGGCATTTACAGTGCAAATTTTAGAATTATTCTCCTAAGTGAATATAAAACTAAAACCCCTGCATGAGAATAAATACTTATGATTATAATTCTTAATCAGTGAGGTAATTTGTCGAAATTAGTCAGTCTATTGTTGATAAATTACCACACTGGTTAAGGCTTATAAATCATAAGTTTTTTTCTCCGGCTAGATTTGTAGTTTTATATTAACTTTGGAGAAGCATTCCACTGTACCTAAATGCAGAGGAAATGTATCCTTAAAGCAATAAAGAGGTGAGACCTGAAGATCTTCTTTACTGCCTTAAATACTTTTATTGATCACCGTAAGGATAAGGTGCAAATGTATTGATAATAATCTACAGTTCCGTATATATTGTTTACCTTGTATCATGATATTTTTTTCCTCCAAACATCCATTTATATTTTAACCGTAGTGGGCACATATATGGAAATTAAAGTGAAGTGATAAATAAATAACATAAATAATTACAAAAGTCTTGGCAAATGAATTTGCTTCGGACTATTTGATTACTACATAAACATTAGTTTTTCCTGTGCATCTCATTTTCATGTTTACTTATAATAGTAAGCTTTTGTTCCTATATTACGGTAATAACGCCGGGGCTGCGTACTCTAAGCAGATTTCCACGATTTGGTGTGACATATTACATTGATCACTTTTCACCATATAATTTCTATTTCTTAGTAAATATCCGATGATTTGAAGTGGGGGTTTATTGAAGGCTTAAAACAAGAAAGTAATAACTCGGTTAGTATGTGAGTTACGCATAGAAGCAACAATTGTAGGCATCAATAGTTTAACAAGATTGGTTTTAAACGCTTTTTCAAGATTTTTCGAAATTCCTCCTCTATAGCCTTTCCCCCCCCCAATCCAGATCGGTTAAATATTGAGTATGGTATAGATGAAAGTAATAGGTGATTTATGACGACATCAACGACGAATTTCCACACTTCGCTTAATAAAGGTCTCTAAGAAAAAATGTATGGTATTTATACTTAAAATAAAGTTGTTCATGATATAACAGCTTATTGTAAATATGGCATGAATAGGAGTGAGGGCACACGGAAGGCCGGAAACTATAAAATCCAAATATCACGGTAAATAATCAAGACACAGAAAAAATGTATAGGACAATAATTATAAGACATTACATTTGTAATAAGATGGGTTCTCTACAATGTTTCGATCCGACGTATAATAACGGAGATATCTCTTAACCCCCGCTTCCCATGGTCCGAAGAACGGAATTCCATTATTTTTGACATTGCTTTGGTATATTGATAAAAGGGCTGAATAATTTCTATAATTTATAAGTCTAAATTCATACACAAAATTTAATAACAAATATTTTCTGTGATTCTATCAGTTTTCTGAAAAATGAAGCATTCTGAATTCATTTTTACATTTAAATTAATTTGATTTAGCCAAATATGAATGTCTTAGTCCATGTCATTTAACCGGCTCTTTATCAGACAAGTATAGGCAATATCTTGAAATACAATTCAAGCCTTGAACCAGGAAACGGCGAAGGTTAAGACACAATCATATAATAGCTGCTTTAAACACTAATCATAATAAACAAACACTATATGATTCCTGCCAAATGTGAGGATTTTATGGTGCTAGTAAGGATTAGGAAGTGATTGAAGGTCATAATATTAATAAATTGAAACATTAGGATTTAGGGAATATTATTTGACCTATCAAATGATATTATCAATAACAGGAACCCTTAATACCCCCATACTACTTATGCATACTTCACCTGGTCAAATCAAAATCTGATGAGTGCAGGAAAAAAAAGGAGATGTAATGTCCGTATAAAACGTGCTTGAACAATTTCTTTCTTTTCCCGATTAAGTTGAGAACCAGTGCCTGAGTAACCCGAGATCCTTGAGGTAGCGAAAGGTATTCAAGGGCCTGGGGCAGATTTTGAGGCGAGGTCGCTGGAGAAATAAAGAAACTTTTAAAGAATAAAAGTCCACCACGCAAGGTCTGCGTAAACTAAACAAATTCACCACTACTGATCTCTATTTATCATATTTTTTTTTTTAGTTATTTCTCCCCCCCCCCCAGTCGATCTTATATTTACATTTATATTATTTTCTCACCATCCTCATGTTTCCATACAATATTATTTGTTTCATTTGAAAATGGTATTCCAGTGAACCTATCAAAACCACCTTTGTTCACTCCTTTTACGTTCCCCTCTTTCTATTTTTTTTTTTTGCTATTCGCTTTTTTGCAAACGATTTAGTTATGAGTAAATCGCCATTGTTGCGGAACTCATTTAAATAAATAAATATTCATCAAGTATTTTTTATTTCTAAGTAAAATTGAAGTGAGTGTTTACTGAGCGATGAAATAAAAAAGTTCGAATAAGATGCATATTTCTTGAGTTAGGAGGAAATGCATACAAAAACATTTGCAGTGCACTAGGAGGTTGACAAGATTGGTTCTACGGCATTTTCTAATCCGAATCATTAGGTAACCCGAACCTGTAGGTAACCCGTCCCAAATAGCCTTAGTTGCAAAAAAGTGGACGTTAATAAATAATAATAATAATCCGAATCATAATAATTTTCGAATTCTTCCTTGCTTATTTTTGTCGTGTGATGGCTAAAAGGGAGAGAGTGGTTTACTGAAGGCTGAAAATTAAAAAATGCAGATATCTCGGATGATATTTAAGATAGGGAAAAAAGAACAACACAGAAAAATAAATGTGCAACAAGTGTGCATATATACAATATTTTCAATCCTTTTCATAACAACGGAGGTATGTATTTTCGATTTTCCCTCGTTGAACAAGGTCCCCCCCTGGTCCTACTTCTGCCGTTGACGAACTTCTTCTCTAGATTTACATTAAACGTTCATTTCTTATGTAATAATTTAAGTTTAATTCCTTCAATTATAATTTACTTTAATTTTCATGAAACGTTCATGATGAAGCAATGTACTTAATTTGTCAGGAGTACCTCATATTGACCTCTTAAGCTATTATACTCATCTTTGCCAAGGTTACTGTGAAAGTCCAAAGTGCTAAAATTATGCAAACAATTTGAAAACATTTGAATCTAGAACAATCTTTATATAAAGTTTTATGGAATGTGTCATGTCAAATGCCTACATTCTTTATTATAAGGAGTTCTGATAACGCTTGATCAGCTGGCAAGAAGAAATCTATATTTTGTAAAAGGGCAGAATGAACGTTATTGAAGACCGGTTGGATAAGATCGTGGTATTGAGTTGCTGCCAATAGTTAGCAGAGTTGTGTTGCTCCTTGTGCCGGGATTCGCTCTCAAGCCTCTTAATATGAGCTGTTTATTTCTGAAGGACCAACGTCTCATGTTCGTTTCACCTTATACACACTGCTTTATATATCCCTGTCTTTTCAATGTTGGGCTATTTACTAACGCCCATTTTGTGGTTCTAAGGCGAATTGGGACGAGTTATCAACACGTTACCACCGTTTTCTAGCCAGGGTGGGACTAAGGAATTTATTTAATGTGTTCATTAAGTAGCTCCCTATTGCCCAGTTGAGAATCGAACTCACTGCATTAGGTTTACAAGTGTGAGGTTAAAACGTCCTAATCCACATGGCTAACCTGAGCCTAAGGTTGTCTTTTGAGATACTAGGTTTATCATGTATTAATATTTTGACCCATCTTCTATACGGTTATGGCCATATAAACAAAAAAAAAAAAGAATAAAAATTGCTTAACTTATGCATTTTTGTTATATTCCCCTATAATATTGAATACTATTAATAATAAGACAATAGCCGTAGGAAGTCAGAAGAGACGCCCCCTCGCGAGGAAGTCTAGGAAGTCATATAGCTTTAATAATTTTCAGGGAAGTCTCCACACTACTTAGATACAATGTTTTTATCTCTCTTAAATCCGGATATAAATAATATAAGTCCCCCCCCCTTTTTTTTTAATTAACAAGTGTCTTAACAGCTGTCCGTATGTACAACTTAATTGACAGATAATGAAGAAAACTAGAAGAGAGAATCACTTTATTGTATCAGGTTATATACAGTTTTTGGGGCTGCTCAATTACATTGAGATGCTGAAGCACACAGCAACTGAAATCAATCCCTAGGACAATACCAATACTAAATAAAACAATACATGTTGTATCTATTCAGTTAAATAACTAAAATATTTTAACAAGGTCAGCAACCTAAAAGGTGTATGTCACTAGATATAAATTAACAAACTCTATTAGTTTCATAACGTAAATTGACTGATTGCCATTAAGGGCGGAATAGTTATTAAAATTTCCGATTATTTATTTCTCCAGAACAGGTTTATAATTTCTTAAATTAGGTCGTTCCTGTCTAACTGTACATAATTGATTAAAAATTCGTTGCAAAAACATGATGAATTTAGCTGTCGTATTAAACAGTTGCTCTTTTGATAAATTGACAGAGAAAATTTCCATCGCATTTTCTTCTACATTAATTAAGAACGTTCGATTGTCTTTTTCACCTCTGAGTTTCTATTCTTTTATAGTGCAGCTGGATGAATGGAATTGCCACACAATTTCGCCATTCTTTGCATCTGGCTTCTGTGACGTCTTAAGATGCACCTGGTGGAAAAGACAAAGATCACGGGTGTGAGGACTTCTGACGAGATCCTGAAATTAGCAAATGTACAAGGTGGCTCTAGAGATCTATATCATTTATCTCTAGTGCTAGAATAGCTTCCTTCTTCCTGATCGAAATCCAAATTGGTCTTCATCGACGTAACGTTCAATTTTGTCTCTTTTTAATTATAAGCGATAGTGTTTTCCAAGAGCAACAAGTTTAAATACTTGCGAAGGATTGACGGAATTCTCTTACACCCCTATATTGGTTGTCATTCACTTCCAGCATAAACAATCTATTATAGAAAAACTATTTACTGAAAATGATAACTGCCTGAAGGAATGAGAGCTCCTGTAGCCTGGCGCATCCTCTACAGACCCCAATATAAGGTGAATTAGAGAGGATTGTACACATTAAATTTCAGTGACTGGTTGGAACGAGTAGAGCAATGAACCTGTTAACAAAATCTATTTTCTTTTTGTTTTCAAAATTTTCAAATAATGGAAAGCCATGCTATTAGAAACTCTATACATTAACGAAGTAGGAAGTCAAGGAGAATGGTTAAACGATATTATGTTCAGAAACCCCATGCACGCCAAGCAGTAATTTTAGCTCACACTACTACCCAACTTAGCAAAGCACAGTAAAAGGCGAGGGTCTTATAATGAATGAATAATTTGTCTTAGGTGATGGCTCCAAAAAAAGTAAATACCAAAGAAATTAAATACAAACGTTAATATGCTATTATACCTGTTATATGAGAGATGCTTTCTAAAGAAATGCAGTATAAAAACCAGATTAAAATTTGGCAAAGTATCATTCGAAGTAAGGAAGTACCAAGAAGGGATTGTCAAAGAAGATGTAGAATGGAAAAACGTACGAATGATTTTAATAGACGGCTATAATTCATCGGACTCTGCCACGTGCTATCAAAATAAGATTGGCAATTAATCCTTGGGAAGTAGAAAGTACACTTGCCACATCCGGAGAATGCATATAAAGGAACTAGCAGCATGGCTAGCAAAACATTGATAGAAACTATCCTCATGCTATCAATATCAAAATGGAATGGAAGTCTGTGCGAACTAAATGTAGAGTTGTAGCAACTGACAGACAACCATCTGCGATTCATAATTTTTCATAGAGAAAGAGGATTTTTCGGGAACCAGGAAAATGTAATTCTAAAATCATTCAACTTTCTTGATTCTTCCTTCATTATGTGCACTTTATTGGACATTAATAAAATGTATTCCAAGCCTCATACCCCCCCCCCCACTGGTAAAGAACTGTAGGCCTTGCGACCCCAGTTAAAAGCAATAATTACTCACAACGGTTAGCAAGATTAACTCAATTTTCTCCTTGGTGTGGTTTAAGTTCCTATCTATGAAACTAAACAGTTCTTTTTATTTTATTCCTCAAAAATGTTTCACAGAGTACTGTTATTTCTTAGTTCGATGTTGTAGAACACGTAGTAATTACTAATTTATCTTATAGCTATACCTATTACTAATTTATTCCAAGTATCCTTTGATATTGAAACATTTAAAACTTAGATTTTTGTATACTTGGTTAGTAAGTAGGATGACTGACAATCACTTCTGATACTATTTATGTAGCAGATGATCAAGATAATCACGGGAATAGGGCGATTATTGGAGTTTTAAAATCATTCTTACTGTCACGAGATGGAGCGAAAAGACTTAATAGGGTGACGAAATTGACGGTATCATAACGGCGGTGGCATGACGTGAAGACATTCATAGCATTGCTAAGAGTCACTCTCTGCGACATTCCAACCTCCATGTAGGTTTTTAACCCCACGGTAATTACTAGGTACTAAATGAGTATATGATTACAATTGAGCACCATTCTTTGAGAGGCTGTGGACGTCATTTCGTTGCTTGGCCAGTATCTACGATTTTAGATTGATGGAAGTCCGTCACACAAGAGACGTGTAAACATATTCTCCATGTGTCCTTGTGCACATAAGTCAAATCACATGTTTACTATTATACTATAAATTCCACAGCATTACTCCTCTTTCTTAAAATGTGGCCATTAAACCTAGTTTTATAAGCGATTCCAGCTTAGGCACCAGTAATGTAGTAACATAAACTTATGTCACTTAAAATCGTTAGTTCCACCCTTACTAGCAAGGGGCGGCGTTCTATAGATATATTCATTTATCTGATCGAAAACCATTGTCATTTACTAGGTAGGACTGAAGGACTTTTGAAAAAATATTTTAACTTTTATTATATATTTATGTAAGGAGCTTTGGTTATTTAGCGATTAGAAAGCTGCACTGTTAAAAGTCCATTGTTCAGAATATTCAATACTTCTTCGTCATGGTGAATATATTTTGCTTGTTCTGTATATCAATCGGTAATTACATGGAACAACTTAAAGAAATTTTTAACCTTGCATATTTTATTGGATTCTAGATAAAGCATGTTACTTGATATTTCTTAAATTTTTTTAATAATATTTTTGAGATGAAGATGCGAAATATGCATCCATTCGTCTACTTGAGCAATTTTCTTTCTACTTGAAAACTACGTATATTAAAATCACGTATTTAAGACAACGAAAATAAAAATAAAAAAATAAATGAGGGCATCACTGCAAAAGATTGGCGTAGATGGAGGAATCTTGAACCTTCTAGGCGACAAACCCGGTTCCGACCAATGATCGGGCGAGTTGGGGCCACGAACCTACTATAGCGAACGGCGGGCATTTAAAACTCGGCCAGCTCCATTTTAAGATGAGAATCAGTCATTTTTTGTAATAAACGTAACAATATATTGACTACAGTCATTTAGCAACACTCATGTAAGTTTTTTTTTTCGTGACATTAACCGTATGGTCTTTTTTTGGATTGTCTACAAACTCCTCGATCTGTTCTCACCATGAGGTACATGTGTTATATCCGGATCTGACCAATTCTAAGTCTAGTAAGTAATATTTCTTCTCGAATGTCGAGTTCTTCATGTGCTTGTCCAGCTGTGCAATTTCTTAAGAGTAGTTTGTGTTGTGTGTCGTAGAGGACCCACTTGTTCACGAGTACTTTACGCAGTAATGTATTTTTCTTGTAGGCCTGCTGATGTACTCTGGCTTAAGTTCTCATGATCGGGTAGCCAATAGGGAGTTAATGTGTTTAACTTCATTTAAAAATTTAATATATATATATATATATATATATATATATATATATATATATTTCTTTGGATTCCCTATGGTATTGTAAGGTATGTGTAAATGTAGTTCAATGTGTCAAACAATTTAACAAACACGTCATAAGTACACCCAAATTGGCTGATTTTCCTTTAAGGGAATTCTGCAGTTTATTAACAAACACGTATGCTGTAGCTTATCGAGACGGGTTATCTACAAGTTAATCTTTTCTCGATAGGGTTGGACTACTTTTTATTATAAGACAGGTAATTTGAATCCACGACTCAGCAATAAGACTTAGCTCCAGCCACCAGGAGCTCTCAAGAGTAGATTTGCTTAAATCGTTGGCGTGCCGTGTTATTACCATAATCATTACACATATCTCAATGATTACAAACTGGGATAATTTGCTATTAGACGCCATTAATAAAGGAATGTTCTTAAGCGAGAAAATGGCCTAATTACTCGATTTTTTTCTCTCTTTTAATGATTCCCTTCCTCTTACAAAAAGATAACAGGAAGTCCCTATGGTCGAACATACCTCAAGGTTCCGGAAATGGGAATCAGGGTAAACATTTACGAAATTACTCCAATATGTTTTTATTAAAGCCTCCATTACTAGTTTTAATTAAATGAAGAAAGTACTCTGGCATCTTGTTAAAAGCCCTTAACGCATTTTGAACGGACCTCCCTCATTCTCCTCACCTCCTGTATAGAATTGATGAACATTTGAAGACATTTTATGAATATTGCATTAAGAGCGCAACCTCAATCCATGACTGATTTTGTTCTTAGACGTGATAACGTGGGCACTCCATTACTTGTGTTCATACATGAATTATTAAAAAGTCTGTTTATATGTTAATACTAGCTAAGGTACCCGGCTTCGTCCGGCAATTGATTTGAGGCTGAATGGTGATGGTATTTTTTTGGCAAAGCTTTACTTTGCACAATATTTTGACATTTACCCGTCCCAGTGTTTAGGGTTAATACCCTTTGTTGGCATTTGTTAATAATAAAATTAATTTTTTATGTAAGTCTTCACTGTCCTCCAAATTGTCATATTTCCCGTCTCCTGTGCATTATGCATAAATTTCAGTTATTAGGGACAAAATATTAACATAGATTTGAATTAATTTTTCCAGGTGAGGTACCACATAGTTCAAATTGGAATGAGTTGTTGAGGATATCAATATTTCTACGCAAATTACTTGCTCCACACATTGTTCCTGGAGAAATGTACAAAACAAAAGTTAATCTAAATAACAAAGTAAACAACTTTTGTTATGACCTTCTTTGCCGAAAAACAAAGAGACAATGAAATATCGCGAATTTTTATTTCAGGCCTCCCTTATAACCCTCACTCTCGTTCTAACCTAAAAAATTTAATATAACTTATAATCATGGAAGAATTAATACTAATTTACATACCGAGTGTTGTTAAGTTCGGTTCTACCGTTAGTGCCCAATAAAATAGTTGACTCTCGCTTTAGTTTATAGTGTATATCTCGTTTATACATTGTTAAAAGACAAAAATGAATATAACAAAGTTACTCTAAATAACATAATAAACAACTTTTGTTATGTTCATATTTGCCGAAAAACCTATAAGAAACGAAATATTGCTATTTTTAAATTCAGACCTCCCTTACAACCCCCACTCCTGCACGTCCCTAGAAATGTTGGTATGGCTTGTTATAATTAAAGCGTTAGTGATAATACATATACCGAGTTTTGTTTATTTCGGTTGGATCTTTTGTCCTAAATAAAATTGTTCACTTCCGCTATAGGTATAAGCGTATATCTCGTTTCTAATTCGGTATACGAAAAAAGTGTATATAACAAAAGTTACTCTAAATAACAAAATAAACAACTTTTGTCATGCTCATATTTGCCGAAAAACTAATAGGAAACGAAATATAGCTATTTTTAATTTCTGGCTTCCCTTATTACCCCCAGTCCTGTTCGTCCCAGAGAATTTTAATATAGCCTAAAGTCTAAGTTGGGTTAGTAGTAATACACATACCAAGTTTCATAAAATTCGGTTCAGCCATTTATGCGTGTCTATGACATGTGAAACTAAAATTTATCGTGAAATTTCGCGAAAAAAATCAATGTACAGACGGAGGTTACAATTTTATATACATAGATAGATTATAGAAACAAAAAAAATGTTTTATACTTTTTGGAGGGCAGAGGAGTTGATGTTTAGCTTCCAGGGATTCTTTTAAAAGGGAGAATGAATGCTCAACCGGTGAAAAGGTTTACTTCATTGAGCTTTGAATATATATATATATATCAGCAAAAGTATCATTTTCAACTTACAATACTTATTAATAATTTCCCAGCTACTATCATCGCCAATTTTTTAATGGATCACAAATCACCAATAGATTGTAGAATGAAACAAAATAAACATTATATATATATATATATATACTAGCTAAGGTACCCGGCGATGCCCGGGAAATCATTCTTGACTGACTAATGATGGTATTTTGATAGTAAGACTTCAATGTGTACAATTACACTTCCCTCCACGACGTAATGATTTTCCGAAATAGCCAACCCTGAAGGGTAACTTTTGGGGATTAATAGAATAGAAATTTTATTTTTGAAGGATAAATGAAAATGTGTTCCTAATCTATCCCTCTACACTTTTTGACTCACCGTTTTTCAATAATTCAAACCATAATCATGGGTAGCATTTATTACAATTAAATATCATCTATAATAAACATATTTCCTTTCAAAAGCCAATCCGAGCTCACATAGTTTAGGCAGAGTTTTGCACTAAGATTATATTTGTATTAGTGAATCTCACTGGAAACCGCTTCCAGTAATGCCAGACGGGAAGTAAGTAAACTCAATTAACGTGCAAGGCTCCCGTCATCTTCCGTTCCCGCATGAGACTTCTCAACATTCTTCTACTTATATTATTGATGCAAAACATTATTTTATAATTTATCTACCGGATGGAATTAAATAATAGTGGCACCCTGAGAATATCATATCGAGTTTAAACGCATATTGTTTTTTGTCATAATGACATTACCATTAACGTTTAATTGTTATTATATTAAATATTTGTTTCAATAACATCAAGGTAGATTATACAAATTAAATAATGTAAATGCTCTTATAGTTTATAAATAAATAACAAAGTTATTAGGAGGGGGTGACGAAGATTTATTACCTCACTAATCCGAATCATACTTTGAACTATCATATAAAACGTAACATCATTTGTCATAATATTCCTTTATTAAAACCCCTTAAATAAGTACTAATATTATTGACTCCCGTTTAGCGTATATCCCGTGTTCACTTCATTTTAAAAGTGAATGCGCACAAAAGTTACTCTAAATAACAAAGTAAACAACTTTTGCTATGTGCATGTTTGTCGAAAAACCAATAGGAAACGAAATATCACTAATGTTAATTTCAGGCCTCCCTTATAAACCCCACTTCTGCTTGTCCCTAGAAATGTTGGTATGACCTATGATAATTAGGGCGTCAACACTAATATACATACCGAGTTTTATTTATTTCGGTTGAGTCTTTTGAGCCCAATAAAATTAATGACTCCCGCTATAGTTTTTAGCTTATAACTCATTTATACTTAGGTATACGACAAAAGTGTATATAACAAAAGTTACTCCAAATAACAAAATAAACAACTTTTGTTATGTGCATATTTGCTGAAAAAGCAATAGGAAACGAAATATCGCTATTTTTAATTTCAGGCCTCCCTTATAACCCCCACTCCTGCCCGTCCCTAGAAATGTTAGTATGGCTTATTATAAGGAAATCGTTAGTATTAATTCACATAGCGAGTTTGGTTTAGTTCGGTTGAGTCTTTTGTGCCAAATAAAATTGTGGACTCCCGCTATAGTTTTTAGCGTATAACTCATTTATACTTCCGTATACGGCAAAAGTGCATATAACAAAAGTTACTCTAAATTACAAAATAAACAACTTTTGTCATGTGCATATTTGCTGAAAAAGCAATAGGAAACAAAATATCGCTATTTTTAATTTCAGGCCTCCCTTATAACCCCCACTCCTGTTCGTGTTAGAGAATATTAATATAGCCTAAAGTCTAAGTTGGGCTAGTAGTAATATACATACCAAGTTTCATAAAATTCGGTTCAGCCGTTTATGCGTGAAAAGGTAACAAACAAACAAACAAACAAATAAACAAACAAACAAATAAACAAACAAACAAACAAACAGACACCAAAGAAACAAAATGCAGTTATGGTGTCTATGACATGTGAAACGAAAAGTTATCGTGAAATTTCGCAAAAAAAATCAATGTACAGACAGAGGTTACAATTTTATATATATATAGATATATATATATATATATATATGTATATATAATTATATACTAACATACATACTGTGAACATTGGATTGATAGCGCCCAGCTGCTTGGTGCGTAGAATCTACTGTTGAAAAATTTATGTTTTCTGAAGCATGTTTCAGAAAGCGATGTTATCTCTGAAAAGTTTGATCCGGAATAAAAAAAGAGAAAAAGAACCCTTTTTTCCATATGTTGTCCCCTCGCCGATCGACTCCAAATGTTTTATACTGATTCCTTCTCCATGCAAATCAGGCTGAGTTCAATGAACTTACAATTTAGAGGTGTTTTGGAAGACGATCATCAATAATTTATAATCTAAGTAGTTTCTATTCTAAGCCAATTTTTTATGTTCAAGGATTTTTTTATTCTGTATTTACTTCAATCACTGCCTTAATTAGTAACAGTTAAGAAAACAAAAACAAACAATATCTTAACGTAATGAAATGATAACATGTAATTACCCAGATAATGATTTTTTTTTTAAGTTTAGATTCGGAGTCAAATTTATTTTGAGTTTCAGGTTAGCTATATGAGCTAAGGCGTTGGGCCATAATACACTTGGTAAACCTAGAGTCTTGAGTTTGATATCCTAAAAAGCTAATTGGGGTTCCTTTAGTAACAAGCTCAACAAATAAAATCGCTATAAATGGGTGGCAATCTTTAGATAATCCTTAGTAGCATACAGTGAACGTTAATAAACAACATTATCAACAATTTAGTCAACCTTCACGAAACCAGTAAAGTAATAACTGAGACAGATGAAAAAGGGACAATTACATCTAACTTCCTTATTCCGTGGTTAAACGAGTGTGATTGCACCTTTTAAAGAAAAAAACATTAATATTTCTTTCACCTTGTTAAACTTTTGAAAAGGTTTATTTATATATTTCTTAGTATACCATTTATTTTCATTCACAGAGTCCTTGAATAAACATTTTAACACTCATACTAAATTTCACTTCAATTTTCATTTGAATTTACTGAAGAGAAAACACTTTTGTATTTTTAATTAGGCCATAAACTATTAAGCCATTAATATCTTTAGTGTTAAATGAAAATGTTAAAAATCGAGTATGGTGTAGAATAGATAAACATTTTTTAATTAATAACATCAATTCTTTATTGGTGACGTTATCTCACTGCATATTTGCATTTATCTCACACAGTAAAACTTCAACGAAACAATATTTTGCATTTAAGCTTTATTAAAGTGGTTCCTGATATAACAGCTTATTGTTAATATTACATGAGCAGGGGGGGGGGGTTACTGAAGGCTGAAAATTAAAAAATGCAAATATCTCGGTTAATATTCACCAAGGCAATTAAATGATCATTATGATTGGTTTTATATCATTTTTCTATCTGACGCATAATAAGGAAGACATTTCGAATTTTCAAAATTTCCATCGTATAACCCCCCCCCCCAATCCGATTTCAGCCGTTAACGAAGAAGTTTTAAATATAAAATAGCAAATATCCCCGATATCTAAGAGTATCATCGAAAAATATTATATATTTAAATATAAAATATAAATTTATTTCTTGCAATTACTTGTTCTATAATTCTAGCTTTGTGTAACTCAGGAATTAGTGGAGTGATTTTCAACTCGAACTGCTATAAAACCACGTATATCATTTACCGCATACGTTTTGAACATGCTTTTACAGAACACTTATTATGTGGAGAATAGAGAATAGATTGTACAACCATGACGGAATGACATGACATCTGGCTGAAAATGCTTAGTATTTCTAACTGACATTAGGTTAGTGTGGATCTTGATAAAGACATGAGTTGAACTGTAATAATGAAATTAATATGAAGGATATTAAACAATTTAATATATCTCATCCCCTCCCCCCCAAATTCATCATACAATATCTTATAAATGATGGGGCAGATATTAAGCGTTTTCAAGAATATTGCATTTAGATTTAGACCCTAACTAAAATATAGATAAAATAAATTAGTATTAACAGAGATGTTACTTGTTCGGATTCTAACTCTCAACTGTTTTATTGTTCTTTTTTTTTTTAAAAATATAGTGTAATAAAAATTCAAAATTTAAAAACAATTATTCAATTATTATTATTATTTATTAACGTCCACTTTTTTATACTATGGCTAATAGGGACGGGTTATCTACAGGTTACCACCCTTTTCTAGCCAGGGTGGGACTAAGGATTTTATTTAATGAGTTCGTCACTAAATGAATTCCTATTATCCTAGGTACACTTAATATTAAAGCAGAATAAATTTCCCTTCTGGGCAAAACTGTTTATAATTTTCCTATCTATTGTTCGATAGCATTGTCTGTGACTGAATGAAGCTAAATAGCCCGTTGATGACTAAGATAATTGATACTCCAATCCATCTCATATCCAAACAAAGAATGCGATGACTCTACAGACAAAGAATATCTTGCGAATTCTGAATAGCCAACGGGGAGTCGGAAGTCCTTGACAGCTTTGGAACATATCCATGCTGGACAGATTCCCCTGTCTTCTGATACGTGCTCAGTCTCCACAATCAGTAACATTAACATTCTACGGACTAGCCAGGACAATAGTTCATAATGCAGTGGGGGGAGGGGAGCTGTTTCAAAACAATGGACTCTTGTTGATGCACTATCGATGGCTATAGCAAATCTGCTGTACAGTTATTATCTGAATTTGTCAATGTTTGATTCCATTGCATTTATCCGTGGATCAGATAAACGAGAAAAAATGTTCTTCGATGCTAACTGAATTATAAATATTCAATTCTCTCATCCAAAAAGGCCCAACGTTTTGTCTTAGAAACAGTGAGGCGACCTGGTTGATAATATGCCCAGTGTTAGCTTAGGTAAGGTTCCACCTACAGTCAATTTATAGATCCATGATTGATCCTAGTGGAGGCTTGACTTTTTTTGTTAAAGATGGATGTATCCATCGACCCCCACAAGCCAGGAGGTCCAATTTATTAACTTTCAATTTAATAAGCAAATTTAAATTAATACTAATTTATTCAACTTGAAATACTTCAATTAAGTATATTAATATAAATTTGAGAGAGACCTATATAATTATATCAAAACGGGGAGGAGAGAGCTAAATCTCTTATAGCGAAAATACTTATCTAAGGCTAGACCAGGAATACGAAAACTCAGATATATCGTGTGTGATCACAGAAGATAATCAGGAAGCGGGTTTCACAATAACCGAAATGAAATCTGCATATGTCTGTCCTCAGACAGTTTTAATAATAAACTGAATTAAACTGACCGATAATCCCTATTTTTATAGTTAAACATTGGTAAAAATGACTACCAAGCGAGAATTTACGGTAGCAAAACACGATTCAAAATATTTATAGTGTAATTTGAATGTTATTATCAAAATGTTGCATTTCCAGAAGAATAGTGTCGAGCGTAACTTCCAAATCTAATATTTTGAGTTTTTAAGCCATTTTTCATTTCTCTCTGTAACTAGAATACTGTTATAACTTCAGCTTCATAGCATTCCTTGAATAAGGTACTACGACATCAAAAAAATTTACAATACTTTTTAGGAATATTGTCGTATGTAACATACAACCCAATTATTTTATGGTATATTATTGTATTTTTGAAGTTCACTATTCTTCTGGGGGTGTGATGTAATGAAGTTAAACACAAAACGCCAGGTCGAAAATCAGTAAGAAATTACATGAACTCTAATTTCCGGGTAACAAACTTTGCATTTACTTACTCATTAGTAATCTTCTAAAAGAGCTTTAAGCTGGCATAACCAAAACGCAAAATGAACGCAATGTAATCCATTATTCACTACAAACTAGTTAACAGGGAGTAGCTTAATTGGGGCTGAATCTATTGTCAATATAGTTGTTTTTATATTTATCCTACACTCTCTTATCTTTGGCGGTAGATATCATTGACACTGGGTAAAAGGCAGCACCACAATTGGCAGTACTCCTATTTAGTAAATTTCCCTTAAGGGGAACTCTGTAGAATCTTTTTTCCTTTTACTTTTATCAGCCGATCTCATCTTCTAGCTTGTTACTCCCGTTTCAAATATTTCCTAGTATTTAAAAGGGATCTTTATTAATTAGTGATGAAACAAAAGTGCTATCTCCATGATGGAACAGCAATACTTACATTTCGACTCTACTTTGTAAACGTATCAGTAGATGTTTATTATAGATTTGCAAACATTAGCTGCATCACAACATTGCTTTTGTACTATTGACATGGCATGAACAAATAATTGGGAATTTCGTTAATACCTACCATGGCTAAAAGTTCAACAAGCCTCAAAAATTAAAAAAAAACAAAATGAGTTATTGACAATAGCATTGACCGTGGAAAGACCTCATTAGAAATCTGAACACATTTATGACGTCTTCAACTAGAACATTTCTTCAAGCTTTTTTTAACAGCTTACCAGTTGTTTTCTAAACTTCTCGATTCTTCTTTCAATGCAACACGTTACGTAAATCCTTGACTCCCACTGATCATGAATCTCCTTTTATCTCAAGAAATCCTTTAAAACTTTAACGTCTTCTGGAGGTGAAACAGCCAAGCTTTCTGATTTTGCCCTCCGTTGTTAACATATCTCTTCTTTACTACTGTAAAGACTACAACAGTTGATCTTCAAAACTATCTCATTATTTCAAACCTTTCACTTGTTAATTTCCTCAGTCCTGCTACTAAGGCTGATCTTGAAACTGATCAGCCATGACAATGCCATGACCTAAATAACCTCAGGGTTACCTCCTCATTGAAATACTAACTAGGAGGTTTAAATTTGATACGGTTTGTTTTCGGATCATCTCATCATATTATGCACCATTTTTTAAATGAGTGTACCAGCAGAATTATATGCAAAATAAAGTATCCTTTCTTGACCTTTCTATTGCTTAGTTTGTACTCACAGAAGCTTAAGATTTCATTAGTTACTACTGTATTACCAAATAAGCCTCAACCGATGAGGTATATAACTCATTGTTTTTCTTCTTTTTTTTAAATGCATCTTTGATGTTGATAGAATCTTTACAAAAGTGTTACTTTGTTAACTTTTTTTTTTTTTTGAATGGCAACATATAATGATATAAGTGGTAAATTATTTTAAAGTGCCCTTGGCATAAATCATTGATTATGCTCTTTTCATTTGTAATCTAGTTTTATCTTCCTGGATTATTTTTTATTTCTGCAATTTACATGAAATGCCTGTTTAATTAACGAAAAATTCCCATCGTTAGATTATTAGATATAGGAGGCATGTTTGTACTATCATTAATGAGAACGCAAAGAAATCTTTCACGGGCAAATTAAATATTCATTAGACGAGGTAGGTGAACGAACACGCAAACAAATATTTATTATAGTCAGGAATATGCATTAAAATATATTCAAATCATAATCTCTTGAAAAGCTTCTATGGAAATTGAACAGCTCCAAAATAGTGAATTGTATAGCGAGATGTCTAAAATAGCGATCACCTTTTTCAATTCATTGAACAAAGTAAAGGAAGTATTCTAACCGCAATCATGTTCACTTTTCGGATTTTTTCAGTGGCATTATCGGTTTTGATGCTCCCTGGAGCTATTTTATCTAGCGTAACTCAATTACGGCTAGTTTTAGAATGTGAAATTTCACATTTGGGATTGTTGTAAACTCTTCTTGTGGACCTCCCCTTTTGATAAAAATCGACTAGAGGGGGGGGGGGGAGGTTGGAATATAAAAGATTTAGAATTTCTGCGTACGTCTTAGAGATACCAAATATTTGAGTTCGACCTGTTTTATAACCAATACAAAGATCAATAAGATATTTTCTTTGACATTTTTTGATTCGATGTATTAGATTAGATATCCGTGTATCACTTTCAAATAAAATAAGTTGTTATGAAATGCAACCAAAAAGTTTGTTAATTAAATTCAATAGTACAAGGAAGTCATGTGCTGCTCACATTAGATTTTTCTTTCTAAATATCGATGCGCAGAAAGTGCATACTAAAAGAAATAAGCTGAGAAGTATATATCATATTTTGCTGGAGAAAAGGTATTTAAGAAACAGAGGAAGAAATGGTTATTTTTTTTATGAAACTAAATATTATAATTGTACAGGATATTGCTAATGATATACATTATTTAAAAACAAAAAAAATGAAAACACCATGAAATTTCTTTCCGCCGAACAAAAATAAATTAATTATTTGCAAAGAATCTATTTCTTGGAGATCTGCGTTACATATGTGATGTTTGCTGTTTTTCTATAAACTATAAATAGCACTCAAACATTTTAAGTTTTGGGACTTCGCTTTATCACAAAAAAGCTATGACAATTTTAAGTGTTGCGAATAGTTTTTCAAAATAGTTTGAATAGTTTTTTTAATTTTTATTTCGTCCATTTAATAAGGGAGAGGGGCACCAAAGGTTTAAAATAATTTCAAAACGTTTTAGATAGGAAAGCGAATCCACTTTTATGAGCCTAATTGTTTTAGGACAAACGAAAATATATAGGCATAGATGATGTCATTAAATTACAAATGCACACTGCACTTAATCGACTCCTTATGAACTTATGAAAGTATAACTACCGGTGTAGCTATTAATGTTATTCGGAGACGGCAATCCTAAATAACTTCTTGCATTAATGAGATGTTGTGATATTGAGTTCATTGTGGTTAGGTGAATACGAAAGCTTCTCGTGGAATGTAGCTACGAGTGATAGGGCATTAGTGTCAGACAGCCATCTGAGGTTTACAGACCTGCTCTTGCCCAAGATCTGATGTCCTAACTAGTTGTTACATGAGTACCAACCGTACAATTAGCCGTAGGCGCTGCTATTTTACTCCTAATAGAAGATTCGAAGTATGTACTATTCTATTCTTGGTGTCAAGGGCTTTTGGCCACCAAACAGGGCGCAAAAAATAGCCCTGACACCTTTGTCTCAATGGGAATATACAAACTACCTTGGATCTGCGTGCATTGGTAGTGCATGTCATTCTAAATGAAATAAAAAGTCCCGTCACTCAGGGGCTACGTGGATGACACCTTGGTAAGCTCACCTCACAATACATTTTTTGTTTCTTGGAAAACATTTAATTTGTAGATGTGGGGGGTCAAGAAAACACGATGAGCTTGGTTAATATTTTATTTACGAGAAAATGCATACAGCAAGAATTGCAGGGTCTCAAAAGTTTAACAAGGTTGGTTTATAACATTTGTCGATCCGATTTATTATAACGGAGGTATTTTGAAATTTTACTCTTTAAAACACCTGTACTCCTCGAATGATTTCACCCACCAACGAGCATGATCTTTAAAATCGAATAAAACGGTTAAATACAGAATATGGAATTGATCAAATAAACATTGAGTCAAAAAATAAAATCTTAATTGCACCTATCACATTTTATTGGCATGTATTTCATCTAATAAAGATCTATTACAAAATTTGGTAATTAAGCAAGGAATAAGACATTTTATGGTATATCGCTTTTTGTTAAAGTGCATTGACTGAAAGTGGGAGTTTACTAAAGGCAAAAAATTAAATAATGTAAATATCTCGGTTTATATTCGAGATAGGTAAAAGTCCGTCACGCAGGGGCTGTGTAAACTAAGCAGATTTCCCACGTGACGTTTTACTATAGAGAAATTTCACGAAAGCCGAGCAGTTAAGGAAACGGCCGAACTAGCTTTTGGCGGGAAAGTCACTCGTCCATTAGCCACCCAGATTTAATAAAAATGCAGATATCTCGGTTAATATTCGAGATAGAGAATAAATGTATATAACAATATTTATAGTAAATTTAATTTGCAATATGATTGATTCTGTACAATTTTTCGATCCGACGTATAGTAACGGAGATATTTTGAATTTTCGAAAATCCTCCCCTCTAAACCCCCCCCCTCCCACTGACGAACTTGATCTTCCTTTTTACATAAAACGACTAAATATCGAGTATGATAACGATCAAACAAAAATTGCGACCGCTAGAGCGGTTACAGACAAATATATATATACAGTTTTGAACGGACCTCATTTTCGTCATCTACTAGGAAGGATCGATGGACATTTGAAGAAAAATGTTGAAAATTCCGTCATGAGTACAACTTCAATAGCTGATTTCCCTTAAGGGAAATCTGTTAAAAAGTGTATAGAACAACATTTACAGAAAACTAAATGTCCTACAAGATTAGATATATACAATTTTTCGAATCGACTCCTAGTAACGGAGATCTTTACATTTTTAAAATTGTTTGCCTTTAGTAAACCCCCAGATTCAGTCAACGACTTTAACAATAAGCTAATATATTAAAAAACGTCATATTCCTAGACTCCCTCCCCTTTAAACCTCTCCCCAGTCCGATTTCATTCGTTAACAAACTCGAACTTCGGTTTTGCAGTATACGTTTCGTATCGACTAGACAAAAATTACGACCTCTAGAGTGGTAACAGACAAGTGACTGTGTGTGTGTGTGTGTGTGTGTGTGTGTGTGTGTTTATATATGTAAATAACATTTTGGGGGACCTCATTTTCGTCATATCTAGGTAGAAATCTTTCGAAAATCGTGTAATGAGTGCAACCTCAATAGCTGATTCCCCTTAAGGGAATTCTGCGTTGCCTACGATAATGGCTGATAAGGAAGAACATAATCGATGCTGCAATTAGCAAAGAACAGCGCCATAAACTTGGCTCCCACTGCTGAGGAGTTGAGAACAAACAACGTGGGAAAATTTACAAAAATTATACAAGGAACGGGACCTTCAATAGCTGACGGTTGGGCCATGTATCCAGGAATAAACAAGGACAACAGTGCGGTTACTTCTGTGTTCCGGCAGTATGATTTATCCACTGAGTTTGCATCCCGGAAGTAGAGCAATCCATGTCCCTGAGCTGCGACGATGTCACACTGTTATCCATTTTCCAAGTGCCCGTTCATTATCATCTACAATGAGAACCAAAAAAGACAACACTCAGGTACTCCATAAACTAAGCAGATGTGCCACCTGCTGAACTTGGCACTCGGATGATCTCATCGCCCCGTTTATTCTCTATTCCTCTCTTAGTAAGATGCCAAAGTACACTTGAGTTAAATTGTATGCTAGACGTGAGATCTTTAGTGACTGAGATAAATGAAAGTCGTACGAGTAGAAGTGGAACATTACTTTAGTATGAAAATGAAGTTTTGAGGGGACGATAACTTATAGATGGTGTATAGGCAAAGAAACATACCAGGAATTATAAAATAAAATCTTGGTGAAACAAAAAGGATTTTTGATGATGATACTTCCCATTAAGGTATAAAGAATGCTTAAATATTGGGTCCAGGACGGCCATAAGAACAAAAAAGTACAAATAATTCGCTTAATATTGAATGTAGAGAAAACATGTATTAAACAATACTTGTGGAAGATTAACTTTCAACAAGATTATGATTGGTTATATAATATTTTCCAATCTGACCCATAATAACGGAGATATTTGGAATTTTCAATCCCTCCCCTCTAAACCCCCTTTTCCCAGGCTGATTTTAGCCATTACCTATACTATAAACTTTTGTTTTGCAAGAAACTGGTAAATATCGAGTATGTAATTGATCTAATAAAAATCATGTAATTTGAACGTATTAAATGACATTATACCGTATATATTTGAATATATCTCACGTATTAGAAGATCAATAAAGCGATATATGAAATTTAATCTTGGAACAAAACGTTTCGTGATATTCCTGCTTATTGTTAATACAAGATGAGTTGAAGTGGGGGGGGGGGTTACCGATGACAGTGTGTACATGTATGTATATATAATCAATGCGCCATTCTAGGGCACCTACTTATCGATATCATTCGATGGCGATTTGAAGTAATGTTTGGAAAGTCGGTTCGTGATAACAATCTCATTAGCTAGTATCCCTTAAGGGAAGTCTGCTAAAAAGCTGTAGGTTGGATTCCCACGTGGTATATAATGGAGGCTTAGATAAGCCTGTGATTTGCGGTTATCATTTCATCTAAACATTGTGTACGCACCTTTCATAGAAATTTATGCAATTGCTTACTGCGTCTATTATTAACGGAGTTGCTACTGGGGGAAGATTCCGTATTCCAAGGTCCCTTGTGGGAATCCCCATAGCAATTCAACATAAAGTACCTTGATACATCACATACACTGCGTATTAAACATCAAATATCTTTAGTAAAAAAATAATCCACGGTCGGTCACCACTGTCTAATTCCCGGAACTTGAAGTGACCATGTCACTTGTTTGCAGATTCGGAATGACATTATGTTATACTTAGTAAATTAAAACCTGAAGGCAGCTGACTGACGGATCCCTAAACACACGTCCATATGCTATAATGTAGGTTAATCTCATGTATAAGGCACTGCATATCCTTGAGACTCTTTTCTCTTTTGGAGCTCTGGCTAGCAATGTGAGTTAAAGCGTTGGCCTCAACCTTACATTGTAAACCTAAAGTGGAGATTTTAACTCCCGCATGGGTAAGAGGAATTTATTTAGTGCCGAACTCATTAAAATCCCTAGTCCCATCCTGGCTAGAAAAGGGTGATAACCCGTCCAATTAGTCTTAGTTGCAACAAGTGGGCATTAATAAATACCTATTCCTCCCTTTTATATATCAATGAAAAATTCAATAATGCTAATTTCATGGGTAGATTAGGTAATCACCATTACAGTTATTAAGGTAGTAAATAAACAGTTATACTGATGGTAATCATAATACACTCAATCTCGTTTCATATTCATGTATTCATTGTGACCGTTCTTCTACTAATAAATGCGCATGATCAGCAAATTATCTTTAAGAGACGCTAGCTGTTTCATAAACCCGATTTTTGGATCATACAAAACGAGATCTGTTAAAGTTTAATTATATTTATATCTTAACGGTCTAGAGTAAATATGTTAACAGGTTTAAGAATGTGCGGCACAGATGGATGTTTGTACCAAATATTAAAATTTGAAGAAACATAATTTGGATTATTGTATTTAAAGTGGATTTTTTTTAAATTTACATGATTTTCAGCTCTTGCATTTTTTTTTGCGGTCCCGTTGTACCTTAATTACTTCATTTCAACTGTAGTGATTCTGCTTGCCAAGTATGTCCCAGATTTCACTAGTTAAGAGATGGTATACCGATTTGATAATATGGAGCTTCATTTCATGGCCCTCATCTGGATGACCAACAATTCTGTTGCATATACTCTAGAGGTACGGTCATGTGGAATAAGCGAGAACCGGGAACACAGAAAGGAGATGGAAGCTCGACTCACTGGTAAGAGGAAACAGGAATTTGATATGAAGAGTTTATCCAAAGGATTGGAGGAAAATCTCTCTAACAGCTGAATCAATCCAGGAAGGACCAAGAACCTTGGCAGCGTTTGCTCTCCTCCCACACTAGAAATTGTACAAGGAGAAAGATAGGGAGGAAGAAGAAAGAAAAGGTGAAGATGGATGACATCATTCATATTTTAAAAGTATATATATATATATATATATATATATATATATATATATATATATATATATATATATATATATATATATATACACACACACATATTCTTGGCTGTATACGCTCTAACGATCGTAATTTTTGTTTGATCGTTAACAAACTCGATAATTAATCGTTTATGCACTTTTAATCGTCTGAGTTTTATTTTAAGTATTGTAACTGAATAAAGAAGGAATGAGATGATCAGTGTGTCATTCCAGATTACCTGCTTCACGGACTAAATTAAAGATATCCTATAAATTTTGAATATTATGAATGTTGTTTTCTGATCTTTGAAATGTAAATTATGGATTCTATCTATAAGGCGTTCATTAGACTTAAATAGTTCACTTCAATAATTTCTAAGCTACACACTCTCATAATCTTTGAGTGACCTGTTGTAGCTGGGTGAATGGCCAAGCCTTAAGCTGGGCAACTAGGGAGGTGCGTAACAGAGCGAGATGGTTGGATCTCCTGCTATGGACCGGGAAGAAACTTTCACCTGCCAGCGAGGTAGAGTGCATTATATTGAATTGGGAATGACACAATGCAATGTCATTTTTCGATTTGGCACACTCGAGTTATAGGGTGTATTACGTCATTTCCGTCTGTAAGAACGATTGTCATCATGATTCTTGTCATGGGTTCATGTAATATTAAGTTGACTCTGCGTTCATTCTATGAGGATTTTATTTGGCATTTTAGTTACCTGTTGAGCAAAGAGAAATGAAAAAATATTGGTCTAACCTATATTCAGTTGGGCAGACCAAATGTTGAATACAATATTTTAGAAGATGAATCAATAATTGTCATTACTATAAAATGCAGAAAACGTTAACATTTACAGATACCCCATGACATATACGACTAACTGACTGAAGGTAGCCCACACATACCCATAATTGTTTAGCAATCAAAAACACAAATTTAGATCTAATACGCATTGATTTATACAATTATTATATATACAAGCTTGTGTACGAGCTTGTGTGCATGGTTGCACGCATGCGAGTGAATGTGTTAGAGGGATTTTTTTTTCTATTTGTGTAAAATCAATGTGTTTTTATTTATCTATTATCTAAATTTCTTAAACTTCGAAAACTAGTTTAACTTTTACCAAGATATAATTTTATTTTTTTTAATATTCTTTTATCATTTATTTATTAGTTTTATAGTTCGCATTGTTTTTTCGTTGTGTTCTGAGTTTTTGTTTAATATTGTTGTTTTCACATGTTTATGAAAATATATTTTTATTTTTCTATTATTAGTTAAACTTTCTTTTTAAAATTTAAATGAGTCATATCGCCTACGCTACGCATCTGTTAAATAATATTTATTTAATTTTGTGAAATTATATTTTAGCATGTTAAGAATGGCCATTGTAGCGACATGGTTCTATTTATTTTGTACATTTGTAACATTTAGCTTTGTAAAATTTTTAAGATTTATCTAATTTTGTAAAATTATATTCAAACATGTCAAAAGATGAATCGCCATTGTAGCGGCATCTCAAATAAATAATAATGTTAAATAAAATAAATAGTTAAAAATATACTGTTTGAGTCAAAACAAAAATATTTGAA
Organism: Riptortus pedestris; assembly: GCA_019009955.1. Lineage (NCBI taxonomy): Eukaryota > Metazoa > Arthropoda > Insecta > Hemiptera > Alydidae > Riptortus > Riptortus pedestris. The sequence goes on from CM032229.1 coordinate 134,640,079, forward strand.
CACAAATTAACCGCCAAACTCATATGGTAACCTGAAATGGGCCTTATGTGGCGAGTTCTAAACCCGCCTGAGGAATAGGAATTTATTTAGGTAAGAATTCATTAAATAAAATCCTTTGTCTCGTCCTTGCTAGAAAAGGGTGGTAACCTATAGATAACCCGTTCCAATTAGCCTTAGTAGTATAATGTTTTTTATTTTTAAGGATTAAAAAAATAAAAGTAATAAAACATACCAAGTTCTAGATCTAGTATGGACTTAACATAGGGCTAATAGAGAATTCCATTGAAACCATTTTAAATAATGGAGTGACGTATTCATATAATTACCAAATGAGTCTCACTGGCACTTAAAGTGTTTATAAGATATGTGATGACTTCCACATTTCCTAATATTCATTCATTATTCACGAGTCACCTAATGGAAGGAAAGAGTTGGCTAATCATTCCTTGGTCATCGCTCGGGGTTATAGCTCTGCCCATGTCCATTATCTCTAGATACTTGAGTGGACTCATAGAAAGATGAGCGAAGCTCTGGTTCCAAGGACTGTTTTGCAATGGGATGTGCATTTAATAAAAATAAAGCCTCTCTTCCCAAAATTTGTATTATACAAAGACTTATTTTAAAAGTTCAAATTAATTTAGGCTTAAACAAATATATCTAAATTTAGGAGTTCAATATGTAGATTCATAACACTAGTATTAATTTATCAGGATTTCTTCCCTTTGGGATGTTTAGATCTCCCAAACATGTCAAGCTCCCTCTTGTCAAGTAAAGTTGTAGATACTTTAATGCCGGACTTTGCATATTCATACTAGGTAATGCCAATGAACTTATACAGGCTATTGAAAATTCATGAATTGGTTCAACTGTAAATAAGACTCTCAGCTTATATTGCCTTAAATGAATAAGTTCAGTGTTATTTTATGGTGGATGGACCCACGATTCAAAATTTAATAAATGTTTACCCATCGCAATGCAATATTTTATTGAAAATTCAATGTTTGACTATTTTGGAATTTCAATTTTCGATCGATAACTTTAAAACATAAAAAATCTGAAAACAGGCTCAAGTGAAATTGATAAAATTTTGCTAGAATTTCTTTAATCAAAAAGTACACCTGAAGGGGTAAATCTTCCGGCGGGTGTGGGTCTCCCCCCCCCCCGGAAATCGTTATTGCAAAGAATTTTCTCTAGTCATAAATGGTTCAACATTCCATTCATAAGCCCAAAAACTACTCATTGCTGCTCATTTTGTGACAAAAGGAACATTTCATGATTCAAATCTGCTTATTCATCCGTTTTCTAGGCGCCTCGCTGCAATTTTTCACAGGCAATCCTTGAAGATAATTAAATACTCTTAGTAAAATAACTAACATAAAAACTATCATATCACTACATAACATGTATGTTATAAGAAAACTTATTTCATTTTCCATTTTAGCAATGACTGGACAACATTTTGGCGGGAACATCATTGTGTTATTAAACATACCGCAAGACTTGGGCGCGGGCAGAATAATGATTTTTTTTAACATTATTAACGATGAGTCATTCAAATGCTGATGAATCACAAAATTCCTTCGCTAATCGTTTCCTTTGTACTCGCAACCATGTGCAATCTTCTTGACAGACAAGATGAACCATTGTAAAATCTTCCATGAATTCAGGATTGCAAATCTTCTAGCATTATAGAGAAACCTGAATGGAACACCATTCCTGGGGAGTTTTTTTGTTTTTTTTTTATCTCTGGGGGAATTCCGCTACAGGTGGTCAGTGAACGGGCATAAAGCTGCCCCACTCCTCAAGAAAGGACATTACCTCAGAAAGGATCGTCCTGTCTTGAAACAATCCCATCACTACAGCTGTTCATATCTATGCATGCAAGGTGTCCCATCATTTTCCCTTGTTTGTTTATCAGATGTGTAATTCCCCGTGTTTTATTAATGTTATTTTTGCAGGCAACCATGTATTCGAGTATTGTGTTCTGCTTGGCGATTCTCAGTTGCGTCTACGCAGCCCCCAACCATCTCAAGGCAGTCGTTGTGGATAAACAGGTAACTTTTTCAGTATTTGATTTTTTGAAGCTAATGATTGTTAAAAGAATTGATGGTTGAACGGCTAATTCGTATAAGCGACATTTTTAAAATTTGATATGAGAGCGCTTTAAAATTGGAAAATTTTAGAAAATAAATATATGACTTATTCATGTCCAAATTTGTAGTATTATTTTGTAAAAGGCAAGCCTTATATTGGTATTATTTTTGATGAGATAAACCTAGAGTTGATAGAGTGGGATCAATAAATTCCTGCATTGATAATAGGAATTTATTTAGTGAACAATTCACTTTATTAAGTCCTTGACTAGAAAAGTCCGCCACGAAGTGGCTGCGTTAACTAAGCAAATTTCCCACTTGCGCCACATTTTTGCGTTTATCTGAAAAGTAAAAGAGACCAATACTTGGTATTTAAGCTTAGAATAAAGTAGTTCATGATAAAATAGCTTATTGTTAATATGACATGTGTAGGATTGGTTTACTGAGGGCTGAAAACTAAAAAATCCAAATATCTCGGTTTTTTATTCATGACAGATGAAATACTTATTTAACAACATTTATAGGCAATTATATTTGTAATAATATTGCTTCTCTACACTTTTTGCGATGACTTATTATAACGAAGATATTTCGACTTTTCAAAATTCTTCCTCTCTAAACCCCCACTCCTCCTAGTCCGATTTCAGCCGTTAACGAACTTTATCTTTCCTTTTACATAAAACGCTTATATATCGAGTTTAGGGTTAACATTTTAACGGACCTCATTTCCATTATCTCCTAGGTAGTATCAATGGATATTTTATGAAAATGTTCGAAAACAGCATCATGCGTACGACCTCAAAAGCTGACTTCCCCTTAAGGGAAATCTGCTAAAACCTGGCACTAACAGGTAGATAACTCTCCCGGTATTGTAGCATAAAATAAACGTTGGTACGTAACATTTTGTAATTACTTTTTTAGGATTAACTTGCGCAATGATGTTACCCAGTACCAATTGGATACACGTCAATGCCACGGTAGCTGTTATTATTACTTAATTACGACCAACTAAAGTTTTATATTCTTTGTCCGGTCTTTCAAGTTGATACGCCCGCTCTGGACTATTTTCGTTCTTAGCCTTGAACTGAAGTGAACCAGGGACATAGAGAGACGTCAGCCATGACGATAGGTTTAATAACTGCTTTGACTGACAGCTCATAATTAAGGCAGGGTGGAATAGGCACAATAATTATTGAGGTTTTCAAATGGGAACGGTTTTGCACAGATTCTTATTGTGTTCTAACATTCCTATTAATTGTTTGGATGCCATCCCGTGGTGAGAAACGAAAAACGATCCTTAAAGGAAGCCTAATTTACATATTTTTTTTTGGGCTTTATTAATACTAATTCTTGAATGTTTGTGTATAGATTTTACCCATTTGGCCGCTTTTCTTTTACTTCTTTGTACGAAGTAAATTGAGTATTGTATAATAATCTCAACGAATTTTCTGATATCAACAGAGTCATCCTTTTTGAGCCCATTTAAACTAGTTTCGACGTCGCTTCTGTGTATTAATCAAAAACCTTGCATTAGAATGTTGGGGTTTTATATTTAGGGCTGTTTTACCGTCTGATTCTACAACTCCCTTTAAGAAAAAGGGGTGGGGTTAAAGAGGAGCGGAAATAAATTTATTTATCTCTAATAATTTATTCGTACTTATTAGAGATATAAATAATTTATATAGATCATTTTTGTTTAACTCAAAATGATCTATAAATTATTTTTTGCGACATTTCTGGATCCCATATATTGGAACGGAGATGTCGTTACTTTTTTTAAATGAAATAATTTTAAATGAAGTGTATTAAAACAAATTGTTTATTTTATTTAATAGGAGTTCAAGGGATCTGGTTTCCACATCAGATTTTTTTAAAATAGGAAAACACAAGTAAAATTATTTTGTAACATGAAAGCCTTATATTTGTATTATTTTTGATGAGATAAACGTAGAGTTGTGGGATCGATTCCTGCATTGATAATAGGATTTTATTTAGTGAACAACTCACTTTATTAAGTCCCTTCCTGACTAGAAAAGTCCGTCACGCAGGGGTACTTAAACTAAGCAGATTATCCACGCTCTGGCAAGACACAATAGTGATTTCATCTCATAATATATTCTCTCTTCCTAAGCAAAAACCTGATGGGTAGAGGTAGGGGTACGAATAACTCACTTAATATTTGAGTTACGAAAAAATTTATAGAACAACAAATGCTGTGCATCTATATAACAATAAGATACGTCCAATTACATTTTTCGACTCATAATAACCGAGATATTTTGAAATTTTAACCCCCACTTTATTACTTGTCCGATTTTAGTCATTAACTAATATTATATTAGCCATTGACGAATATGATTCTAATAGAACAGTTTCTCAATAAAACTCAGAAATAAACCACAGAATGACAGTGGTATACTGAATAATGAAAACATAGAAATACTCGCTTTTTAATCGAGATACAATAAAGTAGTGTATAAAATATTAAATATTTACCCCTATAATATATAAAGATTGCCTCTATAATATTTTTTGATCTGGCCTTTAACAACTGAGATTTTTAAATTACCTCTTCCAATCTGACCTCCCCCCACCTTTTTCTGGGTCAAATTCAGCCTAAAGGCTGGGGGGGGGTGGATTAAAATGAACACCTTTAGTTTTAAATGAAACTATTAATTATCGGGTATGGTATAGGTCGAATAAACACTGTCGAGTCAAGAACAAAATTTTACTCGATGGCGTCATATATTTTCATTTATTCAACACAGTAACAGTTCAAAGAAAACAATATTTAGTATTTAAACTTCGAGTAAAGTAGTTCATGATATAACAGCTTATTAATAATATAAGAGTGGATGTTTGCTGAAGGCTGAAAAACTAAGAAATGCAAATATCTCGGTTAATATTAAATATAAAGGAAAAACGTACAAAACAACATTTATAAGAAATTACATGGCCAATAAGATAGATAATATACAAGTTTACGATCTGAAGGTATATTAACGAAGATACTTCAAACTTTCAAAATCCCAACGCTCACCCCTTTATACTCTGCCGCTGGTGCAATTTCAGGCGTTTTATATAAAATTTGTAAATATCTGGTTTGATAACAAACAAACAAAAATTGCAACCCCTAAACCGTTAACGTATATATATATATAGTTTTGAATAGTTTTCGTTATCTCCTGGGTAAGATTGTTGGACTTTTGAAGATATTTCTCGAAAATTGCGTGATGAGTACAACCCCGATAGTTGATTTCCCTTAAGAGAAATCTTTTAATAGCGTTAGAAAAGTTTCAACAAGTTCGCAACACATGCTACGGCTTTACGGGCACCCCGTAGACACTTGTTAGAAATTAGGACACCGGGATAGAAGGAGCCAGCTGCGAGTTTTACATAACTCGAAAGGCACCCATGCGCAAGCACGTACTGGTGGGGATGGGTCAAGCAGGTATTTCGAAGAATTCCACGGAGGAAGAGATTCTGCGTACGTGGAGTCGAGTTCTTATGATCATAAAGACTGGCTGGGATCTGCATATTGAATCAGCCAAACAATGCAGAAACATATGGCAAATGGTGTTCGGGGTTCTCTTACGACTAAAAAAAAAAAGAAGTAGTATAAAGATCTAAAATTGCGACACACCTAAATAAATATAGACCTATGCAAAGTAGGGCGTAGAAGACCGTTTTCCTAAGACCACGTCATCAGGTGCGAGACACCAAAAGCCCTTTACTCAGGTGCTAAAATAAGAAGATTTGCGACGTACCGGAATGACACGCTTATTTATTTTAATATTTATTAATGTCCACTTTATGCAACTAAGGCTAATTGGGACTGGTTAGCTACAGGTTACCACCCTTTTCTAGCCAGAGTGGGACTAAGGATTTTATTTAGTGAATTCCGTCACTAAATAAATTCCTATTGCCCAGGCGGGAATCGAACTCGCCACTCTAGATTTACCACGTGAGATTAAAGTCAACGCTTCAACTCGCACGGCTAACCTGAGCCCCTGACACGCTTAGATGAGAGCTTAATTCACATGACTAACCTGTGTCCCGACTGTATTTTATCTTTAGTTTTATTTGAATTGGTTAATACTAAGTTTTGTATCTATCAAATGGGCATTTACAACTGGGGAGTATAGCAATTCATTGTATCTCACTATATCTCACCATTTGAAATAAATATACAAATATCTCGCTTAATATTTGAGTTTTTTTTTAAAAAAAATTGAAGGTAATATTTTTTGATCCGACTGATATTAACGGAGATAGTTTAAATTTCATTTGTAGTCCTTCTAAACTAGTAAATCCCCTGTTGACAATCCATACAAAGGATAATTCTTAGATAGCATTTTTCCGCGTGTATATAACTGAATTAGGGCGTATATCCAAGAAGTCTTCATGATTAAAATAAATTTTCAGGGATAAAGGACTGCTTTTACATTTATAAAATCGAACCATCAACAAGGTGCAATCGATATTCACGTCTAATTTTAATTTGCACAAATAAATATGCACATTAAAACCAATAAACTTCATTCAGAATAAATATACTATTTAAATAATGGAATAACTTTTAAAAATTTTGTTTGAGGTTGCGTGTGTGAAATTGGTCAGCAGAAAGGTGAAATGTTACATGAAATGCTATGTTGACTACTTATAGAAAGTGAACTACAATTATAAATTGCTTTTTAATATTTGATTAGAAAAAAAAATCCAGAGTAGACTTATAATTAAGTACTTAGAACTTCCCGTATGATTGTTGACATTTATGGTGGCGTGAATATTTTTCTTTTTGTTCTTATTATTGAGTTACGAAATAATTAAATAATAATTTTCCAATCAATTACTTCTGTGAATTAATTGTCCTTGAAATACATTGGCCATGAGACTGGCGTTCTGGCTTTGGTGACATTTCCTGTCTCATAAATTTATTCAAATCACGTTGTTGTTTTAAAAGCCTTTCTAAGTTTTTGGTAAGGGTCATTAAACACTCACAAAACTTGAGTGCCAGGCCATCTTACTTACCCGAAGGTTCTTTCTAAGAGATGCAAAATCACAAGGGCTCACTTCTAGAAAGGACATTACTGGATAATACAATTTTAGATTTTATGTAATTTGCAATTTTTTCTTCAGTGCACATTCTAAAAAGAGTTTACTGCTAGAGAATATTAAAAAAATGTTAGTTTTCAAAGTTTGTGTTTGTGTACATCAAGTCCAGCTTAAATGTTAAGTCCTGTTTACTCAGGATTCCTATTACTGGTAAAACGAGCAATAGACAATGTCAAATCAGCTGCTTGCCCAGCATGTGAAGAATTTGCGCAGTCCCTGAGTGGTATATTATATGGCCTACACTCTACTCGAATAACATTGGCTGGAGTGATTAGCCAACTCACTAATTGTAAGTTTAAATTTCCGCCAATGGATGCCCACTATTCTTTCGTAGGTCGGCTGGAAACTTCCAGGACCTAACGATTTGAACAATGGGAAAGACCAAGCAAGGGCGAGGAATCAATTAGAATCGTTATTTCCAGAAAGCATTCATATGATGAGGACCTTAGACGTTTTCTAGGAAATTATTGCGGTGAAGATTATCAATTTAGTGTTCGTTAAGATCCTTGTGCATTCTAGTCGAAGAAATAAAGAAAACAATTCTTCTCATAACAGGTTTGTGTTGGAAAATTATCCACTAAAATGTTTATTTATTAACGTTCAATTTATGCCTCTAAGGCTAATCGGGATTATCTACAATATACTACTTTTTTCTACCTGGAGTGGGACTAAGAATTTTAGATGATTTCCCCTTAGCAAAATGTCGATTTCGATGGACGCGTTTTTCGAAAAACTTCCTCAAATATCCATCAATCCTACGCAGGAGATGATGAAAATGAGGTCCGTTCAAAAATGAATGTGTTTGTGTGTGTGTGTGTGTTAACGTTCTAGCAGTCGCAATTTTTGTTTGATCGTTACCAATCACGATATTTAAACGTTTTATGTAAAAAGAAAGAGTTCGTTAGTGATTGAAATAGGACCATGGAGGGGGGGGGATTATGAAAATTCAAACTGTCTCTGTTATTATACGTCGGATCGAAAAAAGTGTATAGAACCATTCATATTGCAAATTAAAATAACTATACATGTTTCTATATACATATTTTCTCTATCATGAATATTAACCGAAATATTTGGATTTTTTAGTTTTCATCCTACCCATTCCCATTCTACCCCCCCCCCCCATTCCTACTCATGTCATATTAACAATAAGTTTTTTTACCATGATCCTCTATGTTCTAATCTTAAAAACCAAATATTATTTTCAAGAGGTCTTTATTATGCAAGTTACATGTAAATTCGTTGTGCGATGACGTCATCAATTAAGATTTTACGTTCGTTTCTCGGAAATGTTTATTTGATCTATAAGAAACTCGATATTTAGCCGTTTCAGTCTTCACTAAAGATCATATTTTTTATAAGCTGAAAACGGTTCAGGAATAGAGGGGGGTTATTCGAAAATACAAAATAACTCCGTGATTATGAGTCGCATCGTAAAATGTCATAAAGCCATTGTTGTTAAGCTATTGATGCTCTACAATTGTTCTTCCATACATTTTTTCAAAACTCAAATATCAAGGGAGTAATTAGTATGGTCTGGTTTTTTAGTCAGAATAAACAGCAAGACGAGATTACTAGTGTGTCTTACCAGCACTTGGGAAATCTGCCACTACTTGATGGACTTTTTATATAGTGAGGTCTTTATTGTATAAATTCAAATTTGTCCAGAAGAGATTTGCATCCCTAATCTAGAGTTACCAAGAGTTCAAAGACCAGGCGCTTAACACATATGGTAATCCTTCGATCTCTAAACACCTTTATTTTGTTTGGGTAGAACGTATTGAGCGTCAGCTAGTAGTTATTCAGAGTAACGAAAGCCATTTTCTCTCTATAAATACACGTCAAGATAATTATGAATTGAGTATTACCATCTACATTAGATTAGATCATACAAGGTTTTTTGATAGATAACCTTCACTCGGACAGCTAAGTGCTTCTAAGTGGATAGTCATGTTATTAAGAGTATTGCAGCATTAAAGTTAAGCTTAACATTTGTATATTTCTGCCTGAAAGGCGAAGGCATATTCATAGCACTTTGAAATGTTTCCTAAAAGCCAAGCTATATGGTAATAGTTATGGTAATTAAGACTTTAGTATTAGTAAACTTGGTGGGTTCGATTTCTGCGTAAGAAATAGAAATTTACTTAGCGTAGAACTCACTCAATTGAGTGGTAGACCTACCCTGGCTTGAAAAGGATAGCAACCTGCAGAAAACCCGCTCCGATTACAAATAGTAGCATAAAGTGTTATATATATATCTCAGAGCACCAATATTTTAACAAGATTGGTTCTATAACATTTTCGTTCCGACCTTAAAATAACGGTGATATTTTGAATTTTCGAAACACTACTTATTCATTCCTTGTCCGAATTCAGCCATTAACGACTAAGACCTTTAGTGTTGCATGAAATTGATAAATTTTGAGTTTGGTATAGATCAAACATACATTTTCGAGTGAACAGCGTAAACATTTAATTGATGACGTCTTGATCTTTAGTTTCCCTTAAATAGTTTGGAGTTACAATCAAAAACTAATTGCTACCGCTAGAGCGTTATGAAACACAGATAAATATACACATATACGCGCGCGTGTGTGTGTGTGTATATATATATATATATATATATATATATATATATATATATATATATATATAGAAGGAGAGAGAGAGAGTTTTGAACAGGGACTTCATTTTCGTCATCACCTGGATAGGACCGATGGTCATTTGAGGAAAATTTTCAAAATTAGTGTCGTGAGTACAACCTCAATAGCTGATTTCCCTTTAAGGCAAATCTGCTGAAACTGGGGATTAAAACAATGAATTAAACAACTGTTATTATGGACGTTTCATTCAAACTCATGAGGAAACTATGTCCAAACCACAGACTAGGCTCTTGTGGTTAAGGGGAATTTATAGTTTGCTTTTTTTGTGAGTGTTGGAAACTTTTTGTCTCATTAAAGTTTCGTTCAAGAAAGGATACTGTTTTCAAACATGATTTGTCAGATTATCGGATTCAAGGAAATTTTGAAAAGGTGAAGTTTTTTTTTGAAGTTCTCTGTTTCCTTGAACACTGAGAGTACTTAAATTAAGAGAGACAATCAAGGGAAGAGTGTCTGAATGTCTTCTCTCTGCGTTCCAATAATGACATGAGGAAACAGTGTTTGGCATTGAAGAGAGGACTATATTCAAGACCATAAATTTTGCAGATCCAACCCCCATTAGCTTCTGACTTATATATGTTACTGTAAAACCCCGGAGTGTGGTAAATCTTAAAATTTCCCGGTAAATCATAGGATTGACCGAAGCGTTGGTAAATGTCCAATGTTATCTTTCAAATCGGGCTTTAGCCAGTAAATCTTAGGATTTCCCAAGAGGCTCGGTAAAAGCTAGAATTATCTCAATCAGGACTTTTACCAACAGATTTTGGTAAATACTAACATTTCCCAGCGTCTGGCCGGTAAAAGTTGGAATAAAGGTTATTTGAAATGAAAATTTTAAAATAAGGTTTATTATTATTTGTTACAGCATGGGAGAGAATTGTGACACTTTGAATTGCACTTCATATTAGCTAACTTGCACAAACATTTCTTATTTGAACATTTTTTTTATGCAGTTTCATTTTTTGAAACCCTGGCCACCAACCAATGACTGTTGACGAACTGCGGTGCGAAGGCTTATCTCTCTCTCTCTCTCTCTCTCTCTCACTCTCTCTCTCTCGGGCACTTCATCAGGAGGCATGAAATTCTCGGTGCAAATTGTAAACTGATTACGCGAATATAATGTATTCAATTTTCCTGAAGTTTCGAGTTGGTAGAAACAAACTTCTTTTTTGACGATCACAGCAATCATATTTTTGGAGTCGATTTTAGATCGGTCGACATCAGGAATTTTGATCCTCACGTTCTGGCCAACTTCGGGATCTGGGAATTTTCCTTTCGTCGTTTTTTCCATTCTCTTGGCCTGTGATTTGACCTTCCCTTGCAATTGCCAAACGTATTGAGAAACACTAAGTTTATAACGATTAGTGTTTAATTTCAAGCCAGTTTATAAATTCTTAAAATAATAGGCTCTTCTTTAAAAAAAATAATAGCACCATTTTCTTTTCTATATTTTCTGTACATCCTCCTTATGGCTGATATTTAATAAATATTGCTCTAAAGCTGCTTGCAATAGTTCCTTATTTAAATTATTCTTCAATTTTTTAGGTCGCCACAAATAATGTAGGAGCAGGTGGTGGACTTGGTGCCTCAGCGTCATGGGGCCCATTTTCAGCTGGAGCAGGTACTGCATTTTCATTTGATATCTATAGATTAAAACGTTATTAGTTCTTGAGGTTTATTTATTTGTGAATTTTAAGATATAATAACGTACCAATTTTAATATCAAACTTTAATGACCTTTAATTTTAGAATGGGTTATATTAAGATTAAACACTTAATGAATGAAGATGCATTTAAATTTTGATTGATCATCACAAACAAACTGAATTACTTATTTTTTAGTATAAATATAATTAATATATATTATTTATTTTTAATAAATTATGAAATTAGATTTATTTTTATTCAAATTTAAAGGTCTTGGAGGTAATTCTGGTGGTGGACTTCTTTATGCTGGAGCCGCTGCTCCTCAAGGCTCAGCTTCTGCAGGTAATTTTACTTTTCTTAATAAACCTTAAATTAATGGAGGTCACTTCATAAGATCTGTTCATTAAACTTTCTAATCTCTAAATTACCACTTTAAAGATTAATGGTGTTTCGTTAAAAAAAAGAAAATAAATAAAGAGAATGTAGATGTAGTATTTTTGTATTAGCAGTTTACTTACATAGGCTGGTTCTAGTTGTGCTGTGGCATAATGTCCTATATTATATATATATATATATATATATATATACATAACCACACTCACACACACACACACACACACACACACACACACACACACACACACACACACACACACGCCTATTGCCATATCAGTAATCTTTGAAGTATTAAATGCTTTTGAATTACATCGGTTTCAGGACTGAATAGTATAAGGATTAAGTGCAATTTTTCATCCAAACATAATATTTATAAAAAGACAATTTTTTTTTTGTTGGAACATTTAAGTTAGGCCACTATTATCAAGCAGTGAATGAATCCATAATATTGATAATGAAATACTGTCTCACAAACATCATGTCAACTGTTTTGGAAATGAGAAAAAATTCA
>CM032229.1:136097500-136115000 GCA_019009955.1 Riptortus pedestris
TTACTATGATAATTTACGGAGCTTAGCACATAATTATTTGATCTTGTTAAACTGGACAATTAAAGCTGACAGGCAGTTTTAGAGAAAACATTAGACTAATGTAGTCCAGAATAATATTATATTAAATAACTCAGCGGGACAACAAGCCGTGAAGGCTCACCTTTAAAGGAAATCAGCTATTGAGGTTCAAGTCATGAGTCAATTTTTTAAAAAATCGTTTTAAATACATTAATATAAATTCTAAGGTAAACCTACTATGTTATAAGGCGTGTCCATTTAAAGTTTAATTTCTTGTCACACAAACACAACTAATATTCTCATTTGACAAATTATATTATTTTTAAAAAGGAAATTTTATATGAATATATTTGAAGTAAAATAGAATAAGCAATATTACCCTTAATATGTACACTATATAAAAAAAAGATTAATTTCATAATAGGTTTCGTTTTATCCTTCCCTCTTACGTACGATGGAAGGGATAGTCACAACGAACGTAAGAGGGAACGATCAATTCAGAAATGGATAGACCCTGAAGAGGTGGTGTGTAAGCCACGAAACATGTAGGACAGCATGAATAATGTTTGAAGTGAAAAAACTGTTTTTTTTTTTTTTTGGTGAACCTTGCCATGGAACTAAGAAGAAAATAACATTACGTGAAGTCGGAATAGTAGGACTGGTATTGTACTCACGGCTGAAAATGAAAGTAATCTCCTTTAAATTATTTATTAACATCTAGTTTTTGCAACTTAGGTTAATTGGGACGGCTTATCTACAGGTTACCACCCTTTTCTAGCCAGGGTGGGACTCAGGATTTTATTTAATGAATTCCGTCACTAAATGAATTCCTTTGTCCAGGCGGGAAATCTAAAACTCTTTTAATAATAGAGAAAAATGTATGGTTCCGGAATGTCTTTTTTGGACTCGGTATATAATATTATAGGTATTTACGGTTATCTATTTTTCATATACTCCAAATACCAAATTCTCCAAGTCTGATTTAAGTATTTCGCTAATATTAACATGATTTTTAGTTGAGCATCACTTGACACGCCTTAATACTGACGTAGTGCGTAAATAATATTTGGAGGCCTTAATGCGATCTCTACAAAGACCGTTTCATTATGTTTAAAAGAGTACGGCTCCTTCCAACGTAAATCCATTTTGTGGAGGTGTTGGAAAAACGGGAGAACGTTATTGATTGCTACTAAGTCCAACATTTTTTTTTTTGGGGGTAATTATTTCACTCAGGTTTGCTGTCTTCGAGCCGAGGTGATAAAACGGCTGTAGGCGTGTTGTAGAAGGAGTAACACGACGAAGGTGGGATTAAGGAGAGCCATCGGGAATAAGGGAAAGTGTGACTGGTGGTGGCATAAGGTGGGGACTCGAAATAAATCACCTCCGACGACGATTAATAGTTTCTTCCGAGTAGCTGCACAGCCCCACCGTTCGCGATGTAATTAGTCAATGTCCTACTGCTGACACTCCTTGGAAGGCGGCAAGGGGGGAGTTCTTACTCAGCTACGGCTTACTCTATAGCTGCTTGGAGGGTTGTCTCCTCGGTGACATGCATCTACCTGTCACCAGGTCTCCCAACCCCCGTCGAGTCAATCCAAATCCCGTCAGGCGGTAACCCGACCAGATTGATTACAACGTAGGCGCTAACTTATCACGTTCATTCGAAGCAGTAATTAGTTAAATAAGAGCGGATCATATATGTAACGCGTGTGAGAGGCGTATCAACACAAGGATGACGGAAACTTCAGTACACTTCAGAATACACACGTATTGGAAGACTTGGATGTCATCAACAAAAATCTAACACGCAAGGACTGCGTTAACTGAGCAGATTTCCCACGTGCGTCACGTATTTGCATTTATCTCAAAACGTAAATGTTCAATGAGAACAATATTTGGTATTAATGCTTTTAGAATATAACATCATGAGAGTGCTTCATAATATAACAGCGTACTGTGAATACGACTTGAGTAGGAGTGGGGAGGGGGTTCACTAAGGCTGATAAAATCCAAATATCTCCGTTAATATTACTGATAGAGAAAATACGTTTATATATCTTTTACAGGATATTAAATTTCCATTAACATTGCATAATAATAATAAAAATGCAATAACACTTTTTCCATCCGACTTAGACTAACAAAGATTTTTAGAAATTCCTCCCCTAAACCCCATCTCCCCACAGTCCAATTCAGTGGCTAACGAACGTGATCATTCTTTTTACATAAAACTGTTATATATCCAGTTTGGTAACGAATAAGCAGAAATAATATACATGAACAAAATATATGTATACATGTATAATTTTGAACGGACCTCATTTTGTTATCTCCTAGGAAGGATCGATGGACATTTGAGGACATTTTTCAAAAATCGCCCCATCAGTACAATCTCAATAGCTGATTTTTCTTAAGGGAAATCTGATAAAAGCAACCAGCATGTGAAGTAAACCAATTTGAATCGACCTCTAAGGATCCTATTATTTTATTTATTTATTCATATAATAATCGCATTTCGCAACAGGGGCGATTTAGCGACGAATCAGTTATTTAATATACAGCATAATAATTAATATATAACATATTTAACATATAACCTATAACATATTTAACATATAACATAATCAACATATAACCTATAACATATTTAACATATAACCTTCGATTCTCCTGTGGGTAACAAGAATTTATTTAAGGACGACACTCTAAATAAAATCCTGAGTACCTTTCTGCGTATAAAATGGTGGTAAAATGTAGATTACCCGTCCTGACTACAACCAGTAGAACTAAGTGGACGTAAATAAATAACAAAAAAACCTAATCGGTACTTACAAAGGAACAATAAAGAGGAGGTGTCTAATGAAGCTGTAGCAGAGAAATTTGCTGATTAGCACTAGAATTTATGGATATTAAGCAATAATAACTGACTACATTAACCATCATAACAAACGAGATATTCTCAGTATTGGCAAGATGAATATCACTGGCGATTTTATATACATAGCAGCTCCCATTCATGAGGACATTAGAAAATCCTATGCCGAAATACTAATAAATTACCAAGAATTAGCTGTTGAGCATTAAGAAATATATAAGCTAAGTGCGTAATCTATATTCGAATGTACAAATGAACTCAGGGCTAAAGAAAAAACAATAATAAGCATGAAAAATGTATAACAATCCATTGTAGGTATAATAAAAGAAGCACACACAGGAAATAGAACTTCCTGATATTCCAATTTTGGAGCATTTTTAAATTCCCGCTGATGTCACCAAAGATGCTTCACATCGGTTGGATTTCCACCGAAAATAGATTTTTATCCCCTCCTAGTTATCTGAGTAAAGACCTCCCCCCATAATATTAGACATATTTTTATTTGCTTCATAAAAGTAGTGTACTGACTACTTTGATAGCAGTGCTGTAGAACATCGAGAACAGTGTAGACGAAGTAAAAACAGGAGAAACTAAAAGGAAGGGGGAGAGGGAGGAAGGGAGTGAGAGAGAGAGATAGGAGGGGGGAGAGAGGGAGAGGGAGAGAGAGAGAGGGGAGAGAGGGGAGAGAGGGGAGAGAGAGAGAGAGAGAGAGAGAGAGAGAGAGAGAGAGAGAGAGAGAGAGAGAAGATATGATGGAGGATTTATCAGCGATGAGAGAGAGAAGGAAGGGGGGTTGAGGAGGATAGAGAAAGGGGGAGAAGGTAAGTCCTCATTAATCAAGGGACTTAGGAAACAAAGCACGTAGCCGCAGGAAGGACTTACATATATCCAGTGGATCCGACAGTCAAAGTACAGCCCTCGCACCCCACCCCGCCAAGCAGAGTATGTCTACACGCATTCTCGTATTGTAAGGCATTCATCAGGTCACATGTGTTCCTCCAAAGCACAGCTGTCTAATATCCAAATATACACTAATTCGTCAAACGCTTGGAATTGTAACTTGGGAATTCCTCGTTTGATTGCTATCCACTCTCCAGCAGTCAAGTATACGAAATTGCAACCTATGGAGAGAAGTCCTCAAATATACAGAATGAATTTTTAAGAAGTAAGGTCACACGTAAAGCTCCTAAAAACTCTTCTAAGGGATCATGGAGACTAAGCATGCTAATACAGAAGTACGAAAGTGAAAAATTTGATGTTGGCTACTCATGACTTTCTTGTATGATATTAAATTAAATAAACAAAATGTTTAACAGCGCTTCCTTTAAAATTATTTCATATGAATGTAATATACGATATCGGCGTTCAAATACATAGGGCGGAAAATGTTATAGAGCATAATTTATATTTCTTTTCATGATAGACAAAAAAGTTTATTTACAAATGTACGAATTATATCACTAATACTCACGAAGAAATTTACAATATTTTAATGTTTTATCGCCTTCTTTTAAACCCCTCCTCCCACTTAGACGATTCTAATCAAAAGGGAAGGTACACAACAAGTGGTTCGAACAATGCCAAATGTGAAATGTGAACATTATAAGTCTTGCGGATGCTGAGCTAAACGTGATACAGGTATGTACGTACTAGTCAAAATGGGTTCAGGAATGGTTAAAATGGATATATACGTATCCGTTGCATATAATCTAGAAGCCGGAAATTTAAAAAAATACAGTTGAAGCGTCTAAAACCAATACGAATAACTTAATTGAAATTCTATTTAGAGAATAAAGCATAGAGCAAAAATTGCACAGTGGTACATGATTAAAAGATTAGCGATGTAACCCTTTTCGATCAGTCTTAATAACGGGGAATCGACTTTTTGATTTTCCCGATTCGATTTGAATTATTATTAAGCACAAACTAAATGCTGGCTAATAATTCAAATATATTTAAATGAAATGGCTAAATATCGAGTATGGCTAAGTATCTAATCTAATAAAAATTATGTCCTTCCAAGCTCACATTGTAAATGTCCGAATAAAACAATCGTAAAAAGTCGTGTTTAAGCTTCAAATAAGACGTTCTATTATATACTAGCTTATTGCTAATGTGCGGACAGTAGGAAAAGATTTATTTTCACAGGCGAATTCTAAATGATATCTGATTTATCACTTGAGTTTGAGAAAAATATAACAAAATAACTAAAATAATTAGTTTTTCTTTTATGTTACCCCCTAAAAATTCCACCATTCTGCATATCCTATTTTAGCTATGAGCTATTATCGATATCAACCTTTACTTCACGTGGAACGTTAACAACCGGGTAGGTATCATATTTATAAACAAAAATTATGAACACTAAAGCGGCAACAGATAAGCCGTAAATAAGTGTGTAGACTATGTCGAGATTTGAAGTATTCGGGAAACGTTTTCAGCAGATTTTCCTTGTGAGTTTCGAAAAGTGTCATCAGATGCCCATCGATTCTCCCTAGGTACTTCAGATTACGAAAATGAAGTCGGTTCAGAATTTATATAAACAATCTTGTTGAAATATCAATTTTCTGCAGCTGCTCCATATATTTTTTTCTCTAACTCGAATATTAATCGAGTTATTTGCATTTTTTTTGGTTTCAGCATTTTGTAAACCCGCACTTCTAATCATCAATTTTTTACTTTGAGTACCTGAGGCACTAAATATCTCATGTCCTATTAAAATTCTAATTTATGTTTACATTGTCATTTTGTTACGGGCGAAATAGAGAATTGATGGTGAGATGACCTCATAGACTTGTCATATTCTAGCACTTGGGAAATCTGCTTAGTTCAAACAGCAACTTTTCATAATAATCCCTTTTGGTCAATTTCTTAAAATGTATTATTCGCCCTACAGCTTACCCTACACTACAACCATTTGGATTATACAACTTACACGATAGCATTTATCAACTTTATTATTCAATTTGAAACAACAATTAAAGACATTAATAAAGGCTTACGCAGCTCACAATATCATAAATTAATGTGGGTATTTGTAGTTACCAGCCATATTGTGCACATATTACTCCCGGGTGGCCTAGATTTCCCTACTGGGAGTATTTGAACTCATATTTATATATACAATGGGAATGATAATCTGTTGAAACGTGGTACGCGTGACACGAGCAAATGTTTGCTTAGTTTCGAGCAGGTCCAAACAATTTCGCCCGAAATTTAATTAACAGTGAGTCGATGCGGTGCGGGCTCGAGTGACGGGCGGAAGCTCTAACTAAATCTCGAAAGGAGGAAGGCCCCTCCACTCGTCTGTAATTGGTTTGTCGCTGAAATAGGTCAGTCGGGGATCAGTAATGGCTTGCTTCTCTGCTCCTATCGGCTCCCGGCTTCAGGCGCAGTCCTTCGCAGCAAATATCAAATTCGTAATCTATAGAGGAATAAAGTAAAAGTCCGTTGGGCAAGTTCTCCACGAGCTAAGCAGATATCCCACGAGCTGGAATATGACACAGCTGTGATTTATCAGCTGTATCTCACTATCTATTCTCTATATCTTCCGAACTAAACAGAAATTAAAATGCTTGTAAAACTTGAGATGTTCAATGACTGAGATATTTAAAGTGAAAATCCGGTGAGTTGGAGTAGTAACTGTTTATAAACTACGAACTGCTAAAAAAACAATTCGTCTGTGGCCATCAAGTTTCACAAATTCTACGAGTTAAGAAGCAATTCTCTGGTTCGAGACTTATTAAGATTACCCATATCAAATTAACGCACTCGTACTTGAACACAAACACAGACAGACCCATTTGCTGTATTTGTAAATTGACTTGACAACAAGACATATATTCATGGAATGCCGAGAACGAGGACATCAGAACTTCTCCTATGCCTTTGCAGGAACTATTGGCGAAAGTCACCCATACATTAAAAACATATTTTCACACGTTCACGAAATGTATAATGGATTTAAGACAAAATTAACCCTTCCGAATTAGGTGTGAAGTATGGAAAACTAAATTGCACCTCACATTTATTAATAATGCAAAAAAAATTACCTTCAAGGAGGACACTTGTTTATCATTTTTTTAAGCATTGTTGGACCAAATATTCAATATTCTTCTACTTCCTTTTCATGTCGATTGGCAAAAAAAACATTTTTTTAATCTGGATGTACACAGTAGGCCTGTTTTCCTCTACAATACGTTTATTTTGACAGAGTGCACTTTCAGAGCAACATCTCCATCTTCAGTGCCTTTTTTTTTGAAGAGCGTTAGAGAGAACTGGATTGCACCACGGCTGCTGGAACACCAAAAAAGGAACTGCAGATGGAGCTGTTGTTCTGAAAGTGCACTCTGTCAAAATACACGTATAGTAGAGAAAAAGAGGCCTACTGTGTACATTCAGATTAATTCGTTCTACTGCTTCCCGATTTCCCTAGAAGAAACATTTTTTTTCTAAGAATACTTCATACCATAATGGCCTATTTACCACTTCTTCAGAGATCATTCCTATTACGAAGTGTTGGTTCAATTTACACTCGTCGAAAAGAGCCTTTCGCTCTGGGGCCTGCATGTAAATAAGAGATTTAGTTTGTTACCCTCGCTGTGAAAAATACTGCAGATTCCTTTTTTGGGATGGGTTTGAAGACCTGTCGCTAATTCGGTCAGTTCAACTACTTTTGAAGAAAAAATAGACAATTAGAAAAATAGAGAGCGTTAGACGCGCTCTGCAGGGCGAACTAACACTTTGTCTTTTGACTAAATTACACGAACAATTAGGAAAAACGAGACCCGTACGTTTCCCTAATGACGCTGTTCGATCTGAAATATGGTCAAAGAGCGAAGAGATTACTTTTCGGCTGAAGGGAGCTTTTGATTGTGCTGGAAGAGCGGCGCAGCTTGAGAGAGAGAGAGAGAGAGAGAGAGAGAGAGAGAGAGAGAGAGAGAGAGAGAGAGAGAGAGAGAGAGAGAGAGAGTGAGAGAGAGAGAGAGTGACAGTGTGTGAGAGAGAGAGAGAGAGAGAGAGAGAGAGAGAGAGAGAGAGAGAGAGAGAGGAGTTGACATTGGAGCTGGGTTTTTGTCGCAAGTAGCCGGTTTTAATAAATCAAAGGTAGCAAGCTCATTTCCCATGAGACCCGCGACATCCGGTTCTCTCTCAGTTTAATTTCCTCCCACCCCCACCCTGCCCCCGCCTGCCCCCGACCTCCGCCTCCTACCTGGAAACTCTCCACGTGAAAACGTTTCCGCTTCGCCCCTACAAAAAGATAATAAGCCTTCATTATTGCACCTTCAAGGAGCTTCTTCACAGCTCCACTAAATGTCTCAATGACTGATTATGGGCGCTGAATCACTTAGGATTACAGGGGAAAAGGTAATTTCAAGCGAGAGAGGGAAGCTTTTAACGTTGATGGGGTTCGAAAGCTAGTCCGAAGGAAGACAAACAGAACAGATGGTTTCGTACGGAACATTTAACTGTGTTTGGAACGAAAGCATGGACTGTTTTTTATTCAAGAACCTTGAGCGGCGAAAAGATAACTATGCAGATTACTCAGACTTAGGAATGACACATAATATAGCGCCCTATTATCTCAAGTTTATCATATCTGTCTATGAATGGCGCTTCTGCTAATTTTTGATGTCTCACCGGCCATCTTCGGGAGGCAAAAGAAACAAGAAACGTCTGTTAGAAAGTGTCAAATGAGAAAACTAGGAATGGACGGATGAAAGACAACCGTCCGTCGGTTCCTTCACAAGTTTTTCTTCAAAACCGTAATACTTTCAGTGATTCATACCACCATCTTCGATTATGAGAAGAGTTTCGTTGGTTGCAGCCACACTCCAGATAGAGCATGGACAGCTTGAGTGTGACTAGTATCAGAAGATGAAGGTATAGACTACTCAAAACAGATAAGTTTTTATAATAAAACTTTTGAAGCATTGGCACCCCTCTGTTAATATAGAAATCACTTCACTCCTAGAGCAAAACATCCATTATGAATTTAGATATGATCCAACACATTACCCCTTGGTGCACATAACCTATGAATAATAGTTTGACTCCTTCCCAGCGATGTGGTTCATAAAGCAGAACCCCATTACCAGTGAATGAGTATGGGTTTACTGAAGCCAAAAGTGCTAAACTAAACGTACCTCCGTAATAACTTGTGTTAGAGAAATATGGATAAATAATAATTAAAGGACATCTAGACCTTCTTTAGCCCGAGAATCTTATCGATCAAAAATACACTGCGGCTGATATCTGCTACATTTTTTTCAAATATGCGATAGGAGTTTCTTTGCTAGAAGAACTTATTTGGACTCCCGTCGTGAGTACAACTTAAATTGCAGATTTCCTTTATTCCGCTATCGAAACATGAATTATTTAATGTTTTACAATTGTTGTTTAATACCTTTAAACCAACTCATGGGATTTTCAATTAAATCAATTTATCTCTCAATGAACTCAAGTTTCAAGTAGTGTTTGCATTGAATTTCAGATGACATCGCCGGCGTGTCATATGCGTGAGGTGTTTTTTGCTCACCCGTTGATGGTACTCAACTTGAAGAGAAGCACATTCCTCCTCAGTTTGTGATAATATATTGCATACATTTTCAAGTAGGCAAATACAGCCGGAAAGATACCTTGAGAAGAAGGAAAAAGGGGTAAAAAACACATTATAAAATGGCGGGCGAGAGCGGGATATGTAGATGTGGAAGGGGCTGCATATTCATGCGGCTAAGTTAAATCAGTTCAAATTAAATCACATTATTCTCGGAAGAGGTGGGGCCAGCCCGGGTCAGATTGTTGGGCTGAGTGTGGTTTTAAAGCAAACAGACCAGGGGTCGGTTCTAACTCTCTCCTCCGCCAGCTCTCTTTGGAAACACAACAATATCCACCCTCTGCAATTATATACCCACCAAGTGTAACCATCAAAGGGTGCCGACACATATCTGTTTGCTCATCCTTTTTGGGTGTTAAATGGGGGTGGAGGATATTTTATAGGCTAACCCCCGTGTTTTCTAGGAGTACCAATATTTTCAAATTGTCAGTGGGAGTTATGGAGAGATCGTCTTGAATTTTGTAAATTGTGACAATTGCAACTGTCGACGGAAGTCCAATAATTTTGGAAAACTAAATATTTCCCCTAATCTTGAAATTGGTACCTTGATCCAACCTTCCTTTGGGGTGAAACGTCGGGGGTACCTTCCACCGTTTTACCTCCCAAAAAAATTGTCTACAAAGAAATCCAACTCTCTCACAGTCGATAACCACAAATTCTTATGAACTCGTCTCATGTCTAGGCAAACAGTAGATAGTGAATAGAAATTATAAGGCGGCCTATAGAGATTTGCAGCCCATTAACATTAGAAAACATGTAATTATGGAACCATTTCCGCTGATTGTAGCGACAATAGGTTCTTTTGCTACCGTTGGGAGACAAACAGAAACCAAACTCACGGAAAACCAAACCAATTATAATTCGATAGGGGACGAATAATTCCCAATTTTCGAAAAGGTGGGAAGAAATGATTCTGGAGGGGATCTAAAGGAAGATGTCAATACCTGGGTGATTGAATGGCACATGAATGAAATATAATATCAAAAGTCAAAATTAGGGAGGGGGTACTTTATCGACTTAAAGCTTGGTCTATATTAGCCAAATGGACATTTATAACATAATTTATAAGTTTTATAAGCCCAATGTGTGCGGATAAGCCTTTTAAAAT
Organism: Riptortus pedestris; assembly: GCA_019009955.1. NCBI lineage: Eukaryota > Metazoa > Arthropoda > Insecta > Hemiptera > Alydidae > Riptortus > Riptortus pedestris. The sequence goes on from CM032229.1 coordinate 136,108,118, forward strand.
ATCCGTATTCATCTCAAACGAGAAGAGAGCATACAGAACTTTCAGCTAATGAAAGGGGGAGTTTAATGATTTCATCAATTAATTTGTGCTAATTATAAATTTAAAAAAAAAGATGGGCTTAAAACTTCTTTCCTTTTTTTCATCCCTAATATATAATGTTTTCAGCTCTGACCAAAACAGCAGGCAGCTTAATCTTTGAATGTATGAGCATCATCAAGTGCTACTGAAATATTCACGTTATATTATTAAATTCATTGAATAAAATGGAGATAAGCGGGTTTTTCATTGGGTTAAAAGATATTTATTCATGGAGAAAACATTCCTTGTGTTTTTTAGTGTTACCATGGTTCAAGCACAGTCGAAATCGACGTGATTTAATTATATTAATTAGAATGTTCAAAACTGTGAGGTATTTTCACATAAACTCTTAATTGATGGGTGAGATACACAGAAATCACTATACTGTTGTAGCAAAGCAAATTATCCGCTTTCATTGTAACGGCTTCTGCTTCTTCTATTTTAGACGAGTCCGCTCGCCTTTGTACTAGTCAGCTGAAATTTACAATGCCTCTTTAATTTAACTCCTATTGTCCATTGAACAATCTTCAGTGTTAAGTAGAACTTCACAAATGAAGCAAAATCATCTAGGCCAAGACGTTCTTACTCTACTCTGCTCTGCTATTTCTAAAAAAAAAAAAAAAAAAAAAAAAAAAAGGGAAAAAAGGTTAGGTAGTAGGTTAGATAAGTGGCGGTATGGATTTGAAATTGGAATTACCTAGTCTGCACATGAAGTTGAAATTTATCTATCAGAGGTTGTTCAAGTATCCAGTCTACACTTGAAGCTGGAATTTATCTATCGGAGGACGTCCATGTATCCTGTACACACTTGAAGTTGGAATTTATCTATCAGTGGTAGTCCATGTATCCAGTACGCACTTGAAGTTGGAATTTATCTATCAGAGATGGTTTAAGTATCCAGTCTGCACTTGAAGTTGTAATTTATCTATCGGAGGAGGTCCAAGTACCCAGTCTTCCCTTGAAGCTGGAATTTATCTATCGGAGGAGGTCCAAGTACCCAGTCTACACATGAAGTTGGAATTTATCTATCGGAGGAGGTTCAAGTATCCAGTCTGCACTTGAAGTTGGAATTTATCTATCGGAGGAGGGTGAAGTATCCAGTCTGCACTTACAGCTGGGATTTATCAATTGGAGGAGGTCCAAGTTCCCAGTCTACACATGAAGTTGGAATTTATCTATCGGAGGAGGTCCAAGTATCCAGTCTGCACTTGAAGTTGGAATTTATCTATCGGAGGAGGTCCAAGTATCCAGTCTGCACTTGAAGTTGGAATTTATCTATCGGAGGAGGTCCAAGTACCCAGTCTTCCCTTGAAGCTGGAATTTATCTATCGGAGGAGGTCAATGGTCCTGTTTGACCATCCTTGCTTTAAAAAAAAATGGTCCCAAATTAGTTTTGAACAAAGCGACATATAACATTAGGAGGTGATTAAATTTTATTATTGGTTAAAATTCTATTGAATATGTTTCCAATGCAGTTCAAAATCTGCGAATCCTAAAAAAAATGAATTCCTAATTACTCAATAACAAAATCCATTTTCCTATGAAAGATGAGCCGGACTTACTTTTAATTCATTCTTATAAAGAAAATATAGCAAAACTTATTCTTTGAAGGTAAAGAATTGTAAACATTTAATTAATAAATTAATACCAACCTGGCTATAAAATGGTAGTAACCTGTAGATAACCCGTCCCAATTATTTTTTTTATTATTTATTAACGTCTACCTTTTGCAACTAAGGCTAATTGGACGGATTATCTACAGGTAACATCCTTTTCTAGCAATGATGGGACTAAGGATTTATTCCGTCCTAATTAGCCACAGTAGCAAAAAGTGCATGTTAACAAATATTAATATAATATAAATTGTAAACAGATCAAATTCCAACAATTTTCCGATGATTACAGTATTTTAAGCACAAAAAAAGTAGATCATCTGCTTACAATGCCCATGGATGGATTTCTTTTGTAAGGCAATTCCTTGAAAGCCATTCGACTCCGAGCATATACTATATTGCAGTTCCACCAAGAATGAAGAGGCTTAGGGACTCACCTTGAAGAATCCCTTGAACACTGTTTCTTCTAGACTAATAATCTAACTTAGGGCGGTATTGTGTTGGTACGTGAGGGTTCGTATAAAGCTAAATGACAGCCATTCATTATATTAACGAATAATGAGATTTGAGTACCAATGAAACAACTACAACGGACGGAACAGTAGTGCTGTAAGAGGGAAGGTAAACATTATGAGTAAGTAGGTTAGGAAGAGAACTGACTGTTTGGATTTGAAGTTGGCAAGTTATCCATCGGAGGATCCTGGAGGCACATATATCCGCATGGCCAGTGTTTGCTTTGAAAAGGGTCCCCACTCATCCCAAACAAACTAACCTTACCGTATTCCTCTCTCTCTCTCTCTCTCTCTCTCTCTCTCTCTCTCTCTCTCTCTCTCTCTCTCTCTCTCTCTCTCTCTCTCTCTCTCACACACACACACACACACACTCTCGAATAAGGTGATTTAATGTGGCATAATTTAACCGCATGAATATGGAAAGGGGCTCCATTTCCAGAAAGTTTTATGCAGATTTTTAACTGGCGGTATGAAAAATCGTGGCCGACCGGCTCTAGGACTGCATAATTATTTTATTTAAACACTCTCCAAGGGGAGCCTGTGGATAAAATAGAGTTGGAGGTGTTTTTTTTTTCTTTCTTTTTTAAATGGAGCTGCTGATATTTACATCTAAATATAGATCTCTATTGCAGTTTTGTCCGTCACTGCGTTAAATAAGCAGATTTCCCACGTGCGTTACATATTTTCATTTATCTCAAAACGTAAAAGTTCAGTGAGAACAATATTTGGTATTTAGGCTTCAAATGTAGTGCTTAATATCATAATAGCATACAGTTAATATGAGATGAGTAGGTGTGGGGGTTCACTAAAGACCAAAAACTAAAAAATGAAAGTATCTCGGTTAATAATCAAGACAGTGAAAAAATGTACATAACACCATTTATAGAACATTACATTTGCAATAAGATTGGTTCCATAAACTTTTTCGATCCAACGCATAATAACGGAGATATTAAGAATTTTCTAAATTCTCCCCCTCTAAGCCCCCTCTCCCCTGGTCCGATTTCAGCCGTTAACGAACTTGATCTTTCTTTTTATATAAAACGATTATATATCAAGTTTGGTAACGATAAGACGAAAATTGCGACCGCTAGAGCGGTAAAAGACAAATATATTGACAGATAGATCTATCTATATACACTCAACCGCAAAAAAAAACCGGACGCTTCATATTTGTCGTATTAAAAGCTAATTTTCAGCAATGTGTTTCTTTATGTGGCTATTCTAGTTATTACAGAGAATGAAGAGTCTAAGTCCATTGAACTAATCCCTTCAGGATTAGTAAACAATTAGATAAAACTCAGATTAGATTTATTTGTCGTGAAGTTGATCTATTCTAATCTGTAAGTAGTTTTTCGCACATTTAAACATCTTTAATTATTAACCAAGCATTTTCTTTAATTAATGTTTTATTTTTATTTCTGTCCAGAATAATGGGTCTTTCAAACTTAGATGGAAGGCCGGAGCTTACGTTACATTGCCGAAACGCTTGGGGTAGCGAAGTCTACCATTCACTTTAATAAAAATGAAGAATAATTTTTTTTTTTAAATGTGTTAATTTATCTTTTTTTTATTTTGTATTTTTTTTGTAAATAATCCATAAAAATTATTCACTTTTGGCAGATTTTGTTTAAATAACCTATAGATTAACCAATTATTTTAATTAAAAAGATCAATATACATATATATTAGGTATTTAACAAAATTATAAGACTAAATCTAAGTGTTCGGCTTTTTTTTGCGGTTGAGTATATATATATATATATATATATATATATATATATATATATATATATATATATATATATAATTTTGAACCATCCTCATTTTTGTGATCTGGTAGGATCGATGGACATATGAAGAAAAATTTCGAAAATCGCGTCATGAATACGACCAAGTAAACCATAAATGGCTTGTTAAAGGCTAACATTTTTAAGTTTACTATGAAAAACGTTCAACCCCATTTAGCTGTATACATATCTTAGTACTCAAATGGGTGATGTTAATTGTGGAGTTCAATGAGTACATTTGTAATCTTTCCGCACTTCGGAATTAGATTTCATAAGGAACCATAGCAGCAAAATAATTTGCCAAATGTCCTCTTCTTCTATTGGATCTTTGTGATTATTAAACATATTGTGAGTTAATAGTTTTAAATGTTTCTTTTATAAAAAGTCAAATGAGTCTAGAAGCCCGTAGAATGGCTCGAGTTGCAAAGTATAGGAAACTACTTTATCTGATAGTGGACCAATTAAAAAAAATTGGCGCACAATGCTCGCCAATAGCAGATCGAGTTTTGAGGCTTATACACTAAATTCCCATCAACGGCTTTCAAAATCTTTATCAGACGTGTCTACTGGTAGGACGTTTAATTCCATAACGGCAGTTATAGTGTGATCACCAAATGACGTAGGCACACCACGGGCCTTCATGTTTGTCCCGAAGAACTGAATGTACTAATTTTCAGAGAATCTTATGCGTAAGTAGAGGACGGGGATAGGGCTTACAATAGTGCCTCCTCGCCATTCGGAACTACTTAACAAGGACAAAAATGTTAGAGAGCCATCCCTCAATAAGTTGCACAAGCGTGATTATAGAAGGTTCGTGTATACTAACTATAACTAGAATCTACTCCAGCCTTGCCCCATTGACAAGGCGTCCCAGAGAAAATAGACAAGGAGGATTACTTATTTTTAAAAATAAGACACTACGCCGTTCCTTCTTACAACATATAGGTCTCATACAGAAGAAGGATTATAAATAATCTTATGATTGATCAATATTGGAAGACGTCATCAAACAGACAGTAAAAAAAAAAAAAACTGAGGAATAATATGAACAAAAATAGTATGCTCATGGGTGGCCATATTAAAGCCAGAAATAGTAGCCAGGCTCCTTTCGGGGTTCGTCAACGGACTGGAACCTGTTTATGTATCAGATCTAAGGGCTTGGCTGTTGTCTCTTAATCCGTCATTGTTACTCGCTTTATCTCCATAATCTGTGAACACCTTCCATTGTAGGCTTTTTCTTATGCCCTACCACAGGGCTACTTTTGAATCACATATTTAAGCCCTTAAGGTCTTCAGGGGGAGTATCTGTCCGTTAAAACATTCAATTTTTCCACAGGATTATTGCTTGGAGTTTGTATGGTATTAAGGAAGTGCAATGGAAAAGGTTGGAATAAATCAGGTAGATAAAAAGAGGCATAAAGTTATTTATGACTTTAAATTGTGGGTTTACTCTTCCCTCCAGAGCCGAGATAACATTAGAGATAACTTGTCTCAGGCCAAGGATTTCTTCACTCTTGAATATGTGTTTAGCTTCATCCAGAGGATGTGAAGAAATTGATAGCAATTTCTAGTTGGATACAATGAAATACTTTCATTAAAAGGTTTAGCCTTCAGTTGCGCTACTAAGATTAATTGAGAGGGATTAATCACAGGTTACCACTTTTTCTAGTCATGGTGGTGTAAGAATGATTTCTGTCGTCCCAACGTTTACCAAAGGTGTTAAGAACATCCCTTTAATGACTCCTTGGCAGTAGATAAATGTAGTACGTAACTACCATTGTCCAGACTTCACAATCTACTGAGAAACGACTTTCTACACATTTTTAGATTCGGGTAGAAATATCGCTTCTACGTGTCATACTTTCAGATGACTTTCCCAGTTCTCTAGCGCGTTTCAACGTTTCTGGACAACTTTGGAACGGGCTAACCCCTTGAGAAAAACACTAATTTCTAGAGTACTATGTTTGTTGTCCTTGATGGACTAAAATCCCATTTAGGACATGTGTTATCATCAAGCTCACTGAGATATTTGTAGCGTCCTGAACAGAGGTACCCTACGTTATACTTCAAGCAGCTCTCAAAATGCCAAAATATGAGCTCCACAACTTTGGACTCGAGGTTCTTAGAGAACTTTGGTTTTTAATGGTCAGAGTGATCAGAAGAATTGTATAGAACCATCCTAGGAAGGAAAGGATGGTTCCTTTGCAATACCCCGTTTAGTCTTAATTGCACACTTCGTTAAGTTGATTTAACATTATAAGGTCCACCAGAAAAAGTCTTTAAAGTACACCCTACCATCAGACCATTTTTATGTTAATAGGTAAACATAAAATTTTATGTACAAGTATAAATCGTTTTAGAAATGTATCCCACTTTATGAAGGTGTAAACAATGCCTATTAAAAGATTATAAGAATTAAATTCCCCCTCAGTCGTATTAAAGGACTGTTAAGAAAAGTTTAACGGCAGACAAAAAAAAAATGATCAGCTCAGTCGAAAATGCTTTTAAAAGTGAGGGAAAGATCTCTTACATCGGAAAGCCAATAAAGCCGTCAGGAGTGAATAAAAGATAAAATGCCTTTTCGATGTCCATTTTCTTTCTCTCTCACTTACCCTCCCTCATCCCCGGAGAGAGAAAAGGAACCATATGGAACCGGGATTTGCAAATACTTCCATTATAAAGAATGAAGGCTTTTTAAAAGGGGTGGGGGAGGCGATGGCAGTCCATTTGATCGGATGGGGTAAAAGGGAAAAGAAAGAAATCGGCTAGTGGTGTGGACCTGATGAGGCGGAAAAAGTCATGAGATTTGGATGGAGTTTGCCAGGACTCACGGCTTAAACAAAAAAAAGGAGACGGAAGCCGTGAAAAAACACTTTAATTCGTTAGCCGG